>ML847287.1:20712-33699 GCA_009831015.1 Picea engelmannii | reverse complement strand
TTTTGTCAGTGTGCCAGAGCGGGATGTTACATAAGTTTCTCAGTATAAATGCTGAAATAAATGTACCACAATATCATAAGTACCACAGTATCATAAGTCTATCTATCAAACAAAAATGGAAACTGCTGGCACATATCATATGCGTCCTCCCAGGTCGCCGAGTGCGGACTATAACTGTCCCACTGGACCTTGACCTGATCTACCGTTCGACGTCGTAATTGTCGAATGCGATGATCTAAAATGCGGACTGGCTCAGCCGTGAGCGCTCCCTCGTCCGATACCTGCAAGGAACTCATTTCAATCACTTGTGTAGGATCACTAATATAATGTCTCAAAACAGATACATGAAAAATATCATGCATACGCCTCAAAGAATCAGGCAAGGCTAGTCGATAGGCCATGGGCCCCTTTCTCTCCACAATATCGAAAGGTCCCATGAACCTAGGAGAGAGTTTATCTCCCTTTCCAAACTTGATCGAACTCTTATGCGGTTTAACCCGCAAAAAGACTCGATCGTTGACCTCGTAACTACGGTCGACGCGGTGCGCATCGGCATAACTCTTCTGTCGATCCTGCGCTTCTTTTATCCTTTGTCTTATGGTTTGCATATGCTCTTCCATTTCTTGGATCGCTTTTGGTCCCACCAGGACCCTATCCTCAAGCCGATCCCAACTCAAGGGCGTCCAACACGGTCGCCCATAAAGAAACTCAAAAGGCGTCATCTTAATGGTGCTCTGGTAACTGTTGTTATAAGTGAATTCTACTAGTGGCAAGAATTCCTCCCAATGATTTTGTTGGTCCATCACGTACATGCGCAACATGTCTTCCAAGGTTTGGTTCGTACGTTCTGTCTGTCTGTCCGTCTCTGGGTCATACGCAGTAATAAAATTAAGTTGGGTTCCCAAGGCCTCTTGGAAACTCGTCCAAAATCGTCCGGTAAACACCGATCCTCGATCGGATATAATATTCTTATGCACACCATGTAGCCTCACAATCTCACTGATGAAAACTCTCACTATGTTAGGCGCCTGATACGTCGTACGCACCGGAATAAAGTGATCACTCTTTGTCAGAGTGTCGACTACCACAAAAATTGATTCATGTCTCCTTGCCGTTAGTGGCAATCCAACAATAAAATCTATCGAAATGACTTCCCATTTCGATTCCGGAATGGCATGTGGTTGAAGTAATCCCGCCGGGTGTCTATGTTCAATCTTTACCTGCTGACAATCGAGACATCTAGCCACAAAGTTGACTATTTCGGCCTTCATTCCTTTCCAGAAGAACAAGGGTTTAAGGTCTGCCCTCATCTTCGTGACTCCTGGGTGAGCCATGTAAACTGCTCTATGAGCCTCGCTCAGGATCAACATCCTCAATTCGTCGTTTGGCGGTACGTAAATACGACCTCTAAACCTCAATAAACCATCGCTATCAAATGAATATCCCTCAAATCGTGGTACCATCATAGTGTTTTGTCCGATAAAATCCTCGAATTCTTTGTACCAGTCATCGTCACGCTGTAAAGTGAGAATCTTCTCACGTAGATTCATCTGAAGAGGTAACACCGAAAAGATGCGCGGCCTCCGACTCAAAGCATATTCCACTCGGTTCACTGTTCCCTTATGTAAGTAATCTCGAAGTTGTACTCGCTAAGCAATTCTGACCAACGCCGTTGTCGCGCGTTCAGGTCGCTTTGCGTAAAAATGTATTGTAATCCACAATGATAAGTCTTTAATTCAAATTTTCATCCAACAAGGTAGTGTCTCCATACCTTTAAGGCATATACTATGGCCAATAACTCCAAATCATGCGTCGCGTAGTTTTCCTCATGCCTTCTTAGTTTCCTCGAAATGTAAGCAATCACTCGTCCGTCTTGCATCAGGACCCCGCCTAACCCTTCGTTGGATGCGTCTGTGCATACCAAGAAGTCTGCGTCCATGTTAGGGACCTTTAGTATCGACGTTTTTTTCAACAACTCCTTAAGCCTCCTAAATGATTCCGCGCATTTCTCTGTCCAAACAAACTTTTTGTTTTTCTTCTGCAATTCTGTGATTGGATTTGCTATCCTTGAAAATCCTTCGACAAACCGTCGATAGTATCCTGCTAAACCCATAAAACTACGCACTTCTATGACATTCGTCGGCGCAGGCCATTCCATAATAGCCTCAACCTTGGCTGGATCCATGGCGATACCTTCGCAGGAGATGACATGCCCTAAGTAGTGAATCCTCGATTGATAAAAAGAGCATTTGGACAGCTTCCCATATAATTTGTGTTCTCGTAAACATTATAGTACCAAGCGCAAGTGATCGTCATGCTCCTCCGTCGTCCGAGAGTAGATCAGAATATCGTCAATGAATACTTGGACGAACTTGTCCAAGTACTCGCGGAACACCCCGTTCATCAAACTCATGAATACCCCTGGGGCGTTTGTCAATCCAAACGGTAAAACAGTAAATTCGTAGTGTCCAAATCTTGTCTTAAAAGCGGTCTTAGGGATGTCATCCTCCTTGATCCGTAACTGGTGATACCTTGATCGCAAATCGATCTTGGAGAACACCGTCTCACCCTTCATTTGATCAAACAGATCATCAATTCTTAGTAAGGGGTACTGATTCTTGATCGTAGCCTTGTTCAGTTGACGATAGTCAATGCAAAGCCTCCACGATCCATCCTTCTTCCGAATTAAAATAACGGGTGCACCCCACGGTGACACACTAGGACGTATAATTCCCAGGTCCAACAACTCCTTCAGTTGCATTTTTAACTCTTGTAGCTCCGGGGTCGACATCCGATAAGGCATTCTCACTATCGGTTCAGTCCTCGGTTTCAAGTCTATAGTAAACTCCAATTCTCTTTCTGGCGGCATCCCAGGCAACTCCTTTGGAAATACGTCCGCAAACTCCTTCACCACCGGAAGGTGTTCTAGACCTTCTGCTACTCCCTTTTCATTTAGCGCAAGGATCGCATAAAGCTTGCACCCCTTGCGCATACTCTTCCGTAACTGTAAGGAAGAGACGAACCTCAGAGATACTCCCTGGTTCCATCCTACTATCACGCGTCTCTATCCTTCATCATCGACTAAGCTCAACCGTTTCGTCTTACAGTTGAGTATCGCCTCATGCGATTCCAACCAATCCATGTCGATCACGACGTCATAGGATCCTAAGATCGTGACGTACAAGTTGACCCTCGTGACAAACTCTCCCAGGTTAAGGGCATAGCCCGTAACCTTTCCTCCGACCTTCTGTCTGGCTCCCGAAGCCATCTCCATGAAGAGAAACTCGTCCTGTTCGATTGCCTTGACCTTAATCCTTTTTAGCGCTGAACCAGAAATGAAACTCTCAGTAGCTCCTGGGTCTATCAAAATACTAAGGGTCTGGTCAGTGACAGTACCTGTCATCTCAAGCACAGTCAACTGGTGCTCTGCCTGGTGGTTATTCACCATTGCATGAATCCGATGGGCCTTGCCCATATCTCCCACTGTAGTAGGTCCGGCTGATCCAGAAGCCCTGGTCCTCTCCACAGGAAAGTCGCACTGGTAGTGTGGCTCCCCACACGTCCAACACCCCTTCTTCGGCCCAGTAGTCCTGGTACCCGAAGTAGAAGATGACGGCCCACTGGCCTGGAAACCTGGTCTATTCTGCTGAACAGGCCTAAACTACTGCTGCTGCGGGCGACGCTACTGCTGCTGCTGTGGTCCTCGGAAAGGTGTCCACTGCTGAGGCGGTGGTCATCGTGGGGTAGCAAAAGTGGATCCCCTATGGAATCCATGATACCTCGACGTGTGTCTCGCTGGTGTCTGCTGCTGCGGCATACCAGATGAACCCTGCCCTGCAGGTCTCGCTGGAGTCCTGGTCTGACCCTCACTGATAAGCTCCTCCTCTGCTATGAGGGCATTTTGGACAGGGTCGTGCAAGGTTTGAGGCATCAGAATCCTAACCTTTGCATGCAGGCTACCGTTAAGGCCAAACACGAACCGGTTGACCTTGATCTTCTCAGTGTTCAGGTGCGGAGCATACCTGAGTAGCTCCATAAAACGTGCCTCGTACTCGGGCACTGTATGACCTCCCTGTCATAATGCATTGAACTCATTGAGCTGACGCTCAATGAATTCCTCTAAAAGATACCTCTCCCAGAACCGTTCCTCGAACAGTTCCAATGACACGTCTTCGACGACCATGTTCAGCTGTGGTAGGAGTGTCTTCCACCATAAAAGAGCGGTCCCTTTCAGTTGAAAGACCGCCATGCGAACCTTCATGTTGGAGGTATAATCGCGAAGTGCGAAGCACATCGCCATATTCTCCAACCATGCCTCGATGGCTGCGCCGTCCGGGGTACCAAAGAAATCGAGAAATTTTACCTTGTCGAGTTCACGGTGAATGCTACCTGTAACGGCCGGTGCGCGCTACAAAACCTCAGCAGGTGCCGGCGCCCTGGCCTCATCTCTATCCAATCTGCTGATCAGTGCCTCGGACATGCGCTGGAAAGATCTCATCATCCCCACAACATCAACAACTGTGATCTGCTCCTGTCCAAGGACCTGCTCGCCTCCCTGGGGGTTAGACCCCTCAGGCATGGATGTTGCTGGAGGCATCACGCCTCCTCCCTTAGCACCCCATCATCTGAATCTGCAGCGTCCTCTAACCATGATTACCTGCACACACACAATCAACTCGATCAACGATAGAATAATCAAACATAATCATGTCAAGGAACCCGTGGCGAATCCCAAGTCGCGGGTCGAACCCGCTCTGATACCATATGTAACGACCTCCTCGTTACGACCACAACTTTGAGAACAGGTGCAATTTTTTTTTTTTGTTAAGGTGTGTGTGCACGTGTAGAAGTAACGAACACCTTGACTCTACGTCGCCACTTGACAACCAACAAGATGCAACCACGATGTTCAACACAAGAAGTCTGAAGGCACACAACTAGTAACTGCAACAATAAACGACCATAGGCGCATGGTGCATGGCACAAACGATAAGACATACTTGGGGCGCATAGAAAGAACACAGAGGGAAGAGTCCATGGTGTTAGGGTTACTATTTCTGCACAGGAAAGCAGGGCGTTTAGTCTTATGTCTTCCCGGAAGAAGAGTAGACAGGCTCCTGGCCGACTGCTCAGGCATAAACTAGCAATCTTTGTTAGGTGTGTCGCAAGAGTGGAAACCCTGCCTTTAAAGGGCCCGCGACTCTTGATACGGCACTGGATTCATTACAAAGAAAAATCACTCACACAGACATAGATACTAAGGCAACAAGAGGTGTCTATATCCTGACCGACACAACCGACCGAGCAACCAACTGAGTACTATCAGGTACAAAGTAACCAAGAAGGACGACTACATCCTTTACGGAAGGCGCACGACTAGAAGGACTCCGACAACGAACAACCAAGTTCAACATTGTGTAACTGAACAACCACCCTAATTTGCTAACTTGGAGTAATTTATGGTGCGTATTCCGGGACATTCCCCCAAATATGTTTTATCAATAATGATAGTTTACACTATCAATTACAATATGATAACCATATCAATATGTTTTCTAAGGATAACAACATTGCCATAAAAACAATGATCATACATTCCAAAGGATGTCAACTCTAACATTGCAATTTATTTATATGGCGAGAACCCTACCATTAGATATTTCCAACAATCTATTTCAATTTATAAAAAATTGTTCAATTGCATTCCCTTACATATTACAGAACCACATTACCTAGTCAAACATTACGCCTTACCTACAGTTTATGATATCATCAACAACTGTCACATGAATACTTCAATATCACCTTACGATTAGATTATAACAATACTAATCATGCATTAAAATAAATACCAATCATGCAATAAATTATATACCAAATATGCATTAAAAATTAAAATTTCTACACATAACAATTGCCAATGTGCGCAACAATACCAATACCAAATATACATAAAAATAGGCATAACAACACCAAATAAATTAAATATGCATAACAAGGCCCAATAAATTAAATACCAATATGCATAACTATACCCATATGCATAACAATACCAAATAATTTAATATGCATAATTAAATTAAAATATGCGAAACAATACCAAATATGCAATAAAATTTCTATTATAACAAAGCCAATCATGCAATAGAATTGAATATTAATATCATGCAACAACAATTTGATACCATACCTTACAATTATTACTAATCCTATTTAACACAGTCATTAGCATTGATTTTTCAATATTAACATCGCTATCATCCATTAACATTCCAAATTAACATGTAGTAAAAGTGCAATTAGACAACATCCTTATTGTTGCAATTTGAACAATATTTACTTTGCGAATTAAACAATATCAAAACTGCGATTTAACAATTTACATTGCATTTCGTAATCACTATTGAAGAATATGACAATTCACATTACTACTAGGTTGTCCAAAAAGCAAGATCAGTTTTACATTTAGTAAAGCGTTTTATTGCATTAACCAGAAGTAATTAGATTCAAATCTACAATTTCACCACTGTCCACCTAACCCTAATTTGGCAGCGAACCACTGGCAACCAGACTGCACGAATTCTGGGATGAAAAGAAATTAGGCAGCAGATGAAGGGGCAGTTATCAGATCGTCAGATATCTCGGCAAAGGAAAATCTTGGCAAAGGGTAACTCGGCAGAGGAAAGCGTGGGCATGGTGGTGTTGTAATCCAACTCAGGTTTTGGGTGGTTGAATCCGGTTGGGTTTGCCCTAGATGCACAACGAACACTCGCGCACACGCAGAGAGTCAAAACACGATATCACTACGAATTTGTGGTCGAAACTGTGCGGGTCATCTCTTTCGATTCGGCAAGAGATAGGCAACGTAAAAAAAAAATTTCACAGAGGATAAAGGGTCTAACTCGAGTGGGTAAGGCTCAAGGACAGACAATATAACTGACGGAAAAATGCAGAGAATAGACAGTAACATAAAAATTTAGCAGGAAACGCCGAAGGGACCCGAATGTTTATTGACAGTTAAGAAATACTTTACAATGGTATATAAATCTTACTGCCCAGTTGATCGGAATTTTGCCTTTCCTTAACAGTTCCGAGATTTAAAATGGAGAAAGCTAAACATTGATCGCTGGTTTGTGAAACATAATTTACTAAACCGAAATCTCAGTTTACTCTACCAAAATCTTGGTCAGATTTACACTCTTTGCGTGAAGAAAACCTACCTCCCATCTGGGCGTTATTTTTGAATCCACTTTATCAAATCCAAAACAACAGAATGACTAAATCCCTGAAGTTTAGAGGGTGGATATTTAAAAAGGATAGCACGCTAACTTAAGACAATTGTGGTAGCCTGTGTTTATGTAGAGAGGTAGGGAAAATTACCTCCTTCATTAGGACGGATTGCGGTAACAGTTGGCAGAACAACACATAACAAAATTACAACGACGAGCCATGTCAGGGACCTTTAGTATCGATGCTGTTGTCAACAACTCCTTAAGCCTCCTAAATGCTTCTGCGCATTTCTCTGTCCAAACAAAATTTTTGTTTTTCTTCTGCAATTCCGTGATCGGATTTCCTATCCTTGAAAATCCTTCAACAAATTGTCGATAGTATCCTGCTAAACCCATAAAACTATGCACTTCTATGACATTTGTCGACGTAGGCCATTCCATAATAGCCTCAACCTTGGCTGGATCCACGACGATACCTTCGCCGGAGATGACATGCCCTAAGTAGTGAATCCTCGATTGATAAAAAGAGCATTTGGACAACTTCCCATATAATTTGTGTTCTCGTAAACATTGTAGTACCAAGCGCAAGTGCTCGTCATGCTCCTCCATCGTCTGAGAGTAGATCGGAATATCGTCAATGAATACTTGGACGAACTTGTCCAAGTACTTGCGGAACACCCCGTTCATCAAACTCATGAATACCCCTGGGGCGTTTGTCAATCCAAACGGTAAAACAGTAAATTCGTAGTGTCCAAATCTTGTCTTAAAAGCGGTCTTAGGGACGTCATCCTCCTTGATCCGTAACTAGTGATACCTTGATCGCAAATCGATCTTGGAGAACACCGTCGTACCCTTCATTTGGTCAAACATATCATCAATTCTTGGTAAGGGGTAATGATTCTTGATCGTAGCCTTGTTCAGTTGAAGATAGTCAATGCAAAGCCTCCACGATCCGTCCTTCTTCTGAATGAAAATAACGGGTGCACCCCACGGTGACACACTAGGACGTATCAGTCCCAGGTCCAGCAACTCCTTCAGTTGCATTTTTAACTCTTGCAGCTCCGGGGTCGACATCCGATAAGGCGTTCTCGCTATCGGTTCAGTCCCCGGTTCCAGGTCTATAGTAAACTCCAATTCTCTTTCTGGTGGCATCCTAGGAAACTCCTTTGGAAATACGTCCGCAAATTCCTTCACCACCGGAAGGTGTTCTAGACCTTCTGCTACTCCCTTTTCGTTTAGCGCAAGGATCGCATAAAGCTTGCACCCCTTGCGCATACTCTTCCGTAACTGTAAGGAAGAGACGAACCTCAGAGATACTCCCTGGTTCCATCCTACTATCACGCGTCTCTATCCTTCATCATCAACTAAGATCAACCATTTCGTCTTACAGTTGAGTATCGCCTCATGCGATTCCAACCAATCCATGCCGATCACGACGTGATAGGATCCTAAGATTGTGACGTACAAGTTGACCCTTGTGACAAACTCTCCCAGGTTAAGGGCACAGCCCGTAACCTTTCCTCCGACCTTCTGTCTGGCTCCCGAAGCCATCTCCACGAAGCTAAACTCGTCCTGTTCGACTGCCTTGACCTTAATCCTTTTTAGCGCTGCACCAGAAATGAAACTCTCAGTAGGTCCTGGGTCTATCAAAATACTAAGGGTCTGGTCAGCGACAGTACCTGTCGTCTCGAGCACAGTCGACTAGTGCTCTGCCTAGCGGTTATTCACCGCTGCATGAATCCGATGGGCCTTGCCCATATCTCCCACTGTAGTAGGTCCAGCTGATCCGGACGCCCTGGTCCTCTCCACAGGACAGTCGCGCTGGTAGTGTGGCTCCCCACACATCCAACACCCCTTCTTCGGCCCAGTAGTCCTGGTACCTGAAGTAGAAGATGACGGCCCACTGGCCTGGAAACCTAGTCTGTTCTGCTGAACAAGCCTAAAATGATGCTACTGCGGGCGACGCTGCTGCTGCTGCTGTGGTCCTCGGTAAGGTGTCCGCTGCTGAGGTGGTGTTCATCGTGGGGTAGAAAAAGTGGATCCCCTATGGAAGCCACGATATCCTGACGTGTGTCTCGCTGGTGTCTGCTGCTGCGGCGTACCAGATGAACCCTGCCCTGCAGGTCTCGCTGGAGTCCTGGTCTAACCCCCACTGATAAGCTCCTCCTCTGCTATGAGGGCCTTTTGGACAGCGTCGTGCAAGGTTTGAGGCATCAGAATCCTAACCTTTTCATGCAGGCTGCCATTAAGGCCAAACACGAACTGGTTGACCTTGAGCTTCTCAGTGTTCAGGTGCGGAGCATACCGGAGCAGCTCCATAAAACGTGCCTCGTACTCGGGCACTGTACGACCTCCCTGTCGTAATGCGTTGAACTCATTGAGCTGACGCTCAATGAATTCCTCTAAAAGATACCTCTCCCGGAACCGTTCCTTGAACAATTCCCATGACACGTATTCGACGGCCATGTTCAGCTGTGGTAGGAGCGTCTTCCACCATAGAAGAGCGCTCCCTTTCAGTTGAAAGACTGCCATGTGGACCTTCATGTTGGAGGTATAATCGCGAATCGCGAATTGCGAAGCACATCGCCATATTCTCCAACGATGCCTCGACGACTGCACCGTCTGGGGCACCAAAGAACTTGGGAAATTTTATTTACGGTGAATGCTACTTGTAATGGTCGGTGCGCGCTGCAGAACCTCAGCAGGTGCCGACGCCCTGGCCTCATCTCTATCCAATCTACTGATCAGCGCCTCAGACATGCGCTGGAAAGATCTCATCATCCCCACAACATCGACAACTGCGATCTGCTCCTATCCAAGGACCTGCTCGCCTCCCTAGGGGTTAGACCCCTCAGGCGTGGATGCTGTTGGAGGCGTCACGCCTCCTCCCCTAGCACCCCGTCGTCTGCCTCTGCGGTGTCCTCTAACCATGATTACCTACACACACACAATCAACTCGATCAGCGACAGAATAATAAAACATAATCATGTCAAGGAACCCGTGGAGAATCCCAAGTCGCGGGTCAAACCCGCTCTGATACCATATGTAATGACCTCCTCATTACGACCACAACTCTGAGAACAGGTGCAATTTTTTTTTTTTTGTTAAGGTGTGTGTGCGCGTGTAGAAGTAACGAACACCTTGACTCTACGTCGCCACTTGACAACCAACAAGACGCAACCACGATGTTTAGCACAAGAAGACTGAAGGCACACAACTAGTGACTGCAACAATAAACAACCATAGGCGCAGGGCGCATGACACAAATGATAAGACATACTTGGGGCGCATAGCAAGAACACAAAGGGAAGAGTCCATGGTGTTAGGGTTACTATTTCTGCAGAGGAAAGCAGGGCGTTTAGTCTTATGTCTTCCCGGAAGAAGATTAGACAGGCTCCTGGCCGACTGCTCAGGCAGAAGCTAGCAATCTTTGTCAGGTGTGTCGCAAGAGTGGAAACCCTTCCTTTAAAGGGCCCGAGACTCTTGATACGACATTGGATTCCTTACACAAAAAAATCACTCACACAGACATAGATACTAAGGCAACAAGAGGTGTCTATATCCCGCCCGACACAACCGACAGAGCAACCAACTGAGTACTATCAGGTACAAAGTAACCGAGAAGGACGACTACATCCTTTACGGAAGGCGCATGACTAGAAGGACTCCGACAATGAACAACCAAGTTCAACATTGTTTAACTGAACAACCACCCTAAGTTGCTAACTCAGAGTAATTTATGGTACGTATTCCGGGACATTCCCCCAAATATGTTTTATCAATAATGATAGTTTACACTATCAATTACAATATGATAACCATATCAATATGTTTTCTAAGGATAAAAACATTGCCATAAGGACAATGATCATACATTCCAAAGGATGTCAACTCTAACATTGCAATTTATTTATATGGCGAAAACCCTACGATTACATATTTCCAACAATCTATTTCAATTACATAATTTATAAACAATTGTTCAATTGCATTCCCTTATGTATTACAGAACCACATTACCTAGTCAAACATTACGCCTTACCTATAGTTTATGATATCATCAACAACTGTCACATGAATACTTCAGTATCACCTTACGATTAGATTATAACAATACTAATCATGCATTAAAATAAATACCAATCATGCAATAAATTATATACCAAATATGCATTAAAAATTAAAATTTCTACACATAACTATTGCCAATGTGCGCAACAATACCAATACCAAATATACATAAAAATAGGCATAACAACACCAAATAAATTAAATATGCATAACAAGGCCCAATAAATTAAATACCAATATGCATAACTATACCCATATGCATAACAATACCAAATAATTTAATATTCATAATTAAATTAAAATATGCGAAACAATACCAAATATGCAATAAAATTTCTATTATAACAAAGCCAATCATGCAACAGAATTGAATATTAATATCATGTAAAAACAATTTGATACCATACCTTACAATTATTACTAATGCTATTTAACACGGTCATTAGCATTGATTTTTCAATATTAACATCGCTATCATCCATTAACATTCCAAATTAACATGTAGTAAAAGTAAAATTAGACAACATCCTTATCGTTGCAATTTGAACAATATTTACTTTGCGAATTAAACAATATCAAAACTGCGATTTAACAATTTACATTGCATTTCGTAATCGCTATTGAAGAATATGACAATTCACATTACTACCAGGCTGTCCAAAAAGAGAGATCAATTTTACATTTAGTAAAGCGTTTTATTGCATTAACCAGAAGTAATTAGATTCCAATCTACAATTTCACCACTGTCCACCTAACCCTAATTCGGCAGCGAACCATTGGCAACTAGACTGCACGAATTCTGGGATGAAAAGAAATTAGGCAGCGGATCAAGGGGCAGTTATCAGATCGTCGGATATCTCGGCAAAGGAAAATCTTGGCAAAGGGTAACTCGGTAGAGGAAATCGTGGGCATGGTGGTGTTGTAATCCAACTCAGGTTTTGGGTGGTGGAATCCAGTTGGGTTTTCCCTAGACGCACAGCGAACACTCGCGCACGCGTAGAGAGTCAAAACACGATATCGCTACGAATTTGTGGTCGGAACTGTGCGGGTCATCTCTTCCGATTCGGCAAGAGACAGGCAACATAAAAAAAAAATTTCCCAGAGGATAAAGATTCTAACTCGAGTGGGTAAGGCTCAAGGACAGACAGTATAACTGACGGAAAAATGAAGAGAACAGACAGTAACATAAAAATTTAGCAGTAAATGCTGAAGGGACCCGAATGTTTATTGACAGTTAAGAAATACTTTACAAGGGTATATAAATCTTACTGCCCGGTTGATCGGAATTTTGCCTTTCCTTAACAGTTCAGAGATTTAAAATGGAGAAAGCTAAACATTGATCGCTGGTTTGTCAAGCATAATTTACTAAACCGAAATCTCAGTTTACTCTACCAAAATATTGGTCAGATTTACACTCTTCGAGTGAAGAAAACCTACCTCCCATCTGGGCGTTATTTTTGAATCCACTTTATCAAATCCAAAACAACAGAATGACTAAATCCCTGAATTTTAGAGGGTGGAGATTTAAAAAGGATAGCATGCTAAATTAAGACAATTGTGGTAGCCTGTGTTTATGTAGAGAGGTAGGGAAAATTACCTCCTTCATTAGGACGGATTGCGGTAACAGTTGGCAGAACAACACAGAACAAAATTACAATGACGGGCCCCTTTTTTTTTTTTTTTTTT
>WSFP011352808.1:0-34819 GCA_009831015.1 Picea engelmannii | reverse complement strand
CCAGAGAACATAGGGGGTTGTAGCCTCCTTCTGGTTGTAGCCAGAGAATTGGGGAGTTGGAGCTTCCTTCAGGTTGTAGACAGAGAAACTAGGGGGTTGGAGCCTCCTTCCAGTTGCAGCTGGAAAACAAAGGAAGTTGGTGCTTCCAATGAATATAATTCTTCAAGACATATAAGAAAAAGCATTCTGTGGTTTTCTCGCGATTTGGGTTTCCACGTAAAACACTGGTGTATTGTGTATGTGTATGATTGTTCATTTGTTCATTGATGTTTTAATCTGCAGTTATTGGATGATAATTCTTCATTGATATAACACTTGGATTATATGGTTAAAAAGGATTAAATTGCTCTATTATTGATTCACCCCCCCTCTCAGTAATCCAACAACATCATCTTTTTATGGTATGTATCTGGTGCATCACCACGGAAGAAGAAAACAAGGGGTCTAGACTTTACTTATCTGAGAATCCATAAACTTTGTGTTCAACATGTCGAGGCAACGTGGATGTCTAAAGTGAGGTCGGAGTGCACACATTCCAATCAATCGACCTATTTCCTCAATCACGAGTAGTGACGATTCGAAAATTCATAGGAAGTGCTCCAGGTCTCCTTCACATAGTTAAGAGAAGGATAAACAAAAAGACAACAGACACACCTCGTCTGGTTGGGGGTGTAAAATTGAATGGTTTGATAGGCGCGAGCGCTCTCTGGGTTATGCCCCGAAATATTTTACCGGATGTACATCTTATGAGATCTCACCTCCAAACTCCTCTTGTATTCCTTCCATTTGCAATCACGGCGCTCAATCCTTGGGAAAACCAATGATGAACCCATTGGATGCACCCCCCACTAATCATCTGAGTACAACCAATGCAAAGGACTCTCAACGCATCTTTGCGGCCTTATCCACACTTCAGCAGTTGATTTTTGAGCTTCAGAGTGAGTTCTTCGATGTCAAATACTTCCTTGAGCTTCTGGAACATCACATTGCCCTAGCCAAGGAATTGAACACTACTTGAGATGCTCCATCATCTCTTGCAATAGTAGGAACAATGGTGCCCATACTCCTTCCCCCTAGAAAAAATTGATGCACAGTATGATGGATATTAGGTGCAATATTTTGCTACATATTTTTTTAGTTTATATTTGGTCCTCCTAGTCATAATAATTATTAGCCTTGAAGCCAGGTTGAGATTTTTGTTCTCAGTTCTCATTTTGTATCTAGTACTATCAATTACTTTCTATGTCCTAACAACCACTCAACTATGTATATTTTTTGGTGTCATAAGAAGTATAGTTTTGAAAACTCAGTTGGAGTGGAGTTGGTTTCCAATTAATGGCGATTAATGAGCCATTAATGGCCATGACACGGGTGAGGAGAGGTAACTTAAGGACGACCAACATTTGGAGGCAACGCCATTTTTTTTATGGTATGTATTTGGTGCATCATCACAAAAGAATGAAACAAGGGGTCTAGACTTCTCTTATCCAATAATCCATAACCTATGTGTTCAACATGTCGAGGCAGTATGGATGTCTGAAGTGAGGTCGGGGTGCACACATTCCAGTCAATCGACCTATTTCCTCGGTCACGGGTAGTGATGATTCAAAAATTCATAGGAAGCACTCCAGGTCTCCTTCACATAGTTCAAAGAAAGCTAACTAGAAGGACAACAGACACACCTCGTCTGGTTGGGGGTGTAAAATTGAATGGTTTGATAGGCATGGGGGCTCTCTGGGTTATGCCCTGAAATAATTTACTGTATGTACATATTATGAGATCCCACCTCCAAACTCCTCTTGTATTCCTTCCAGTTGCAATCACGGTGCTCAATCCTCGGGACACCCAATTACGAACCCACTGGATGCACCCTCCACTAATAATTTGAGTGCAACCAATGCAAAGGACTCTAAGCGCATCTTTGCGGCCTTATCCACACTTTAGCAGCTGATTTTTGAGCTTCAGAGTGAGGTCTTCGATGTCAAATGCTGCATTGAGATTATGGAACATCGCATTTCCCTAGCCACAGACTTGAACACTACTCAAGATGCTCCATCATCTCTTGCAATAGTTGAAACGATGGTGCCCATACTCCTTCCTCCTAGACAAAATTGATGCAGAGTATGATGGATATCATGTGCAATATTTTGCTACATATATTTTTAGTTTATATTTGGTCCTCCTGGTCATAATAGTTATTAGCCTTGAGGTCAGGCTGAGATTTTCGTTCTCAGTTCTCATTTTGTATCTAGTACTGTCAATTAGTTTCTATATCATAACAACCACTCAACTATGTATAATTTTTAATGTCATAAGAAGTATATTTCTAAAAAATCAGTTGAAGCGGAGTTGGTTTCCAATCATAGTGACTCTTTCTTCAATAAACACTTATCATTTTTTAATAATTTTCCATAAAAAGTAATTTATAAAACACTTACTATATATATACAATTAAAAATTATTTTAAAAACAACAACATCCCTTACCCTTACCCTTACCCTTACCCTTACCTTTACCTCCACTTCCCAAGTGTCTCCTCCTATTTCTTTCATATCCCCTCACCCTTCCCTCATTTTCCTTCCCCTTCCCCCCACATGTTCCCTAAAGCCCTCACTTAAATCTTGGTTTTGGTTATTAAATAAAAATTAAGTGTATAGACTATTTACTTAAATTGTGGTTTATTTTTTTATTACTAAATAAAAATTAACTCGCTACTCAATTTTATTGAATGATTAAATCAAACAGCCTCTCTCTTAAATTTTGGTTTAGTTATTTTTATTATTAAATAAAAATAAAGTCCATAAATTATGTTATTTAATTAAATTTTGGTTTAATTATTATTATTATTAAATAAACTTAAAATCCATAAATCATTTTTTACATTAATAAAAAAAAAATTATAATGCTAAGATGCAATTTTCAATAAACTTATAATACCATCCAATAATTTAAAATAATAAAATTTAGATCAATGTAATAAATGAAAATTGTATAGAATAGAGGATTGATTAAGATGAAGAGTTATTAATTTTTTTTTGTTTTAATTTTTCGTGGTAAGGTAGTAGTGAGTATAAAGGGAATCATTTGGTTAAGTGGAAAATGATTGTACCTCCAAAATCCTCAGGGTTGGGGATTGAAAAACATACATTTATTTGGTAAATCTTTGGTATCAAAATCATCATGGAATATCATTACAAAGGAGATCTTGTGGAAACAGATTCTTATACCGAAATGTCTTTCTCTAGGAAATCTCTTAGACTATATTAGAAAGGAAAGGAAGAGTATAGTGAATGTATCCAACTAGTGGAAGGAAATGACACTAGCCTTCCCAATCATAGGCTCTTATTTGGCATGGAGAGTGGGGACAGATGCAATAATGGGGTTTGGTAGAAACATATTCCTTCTTGACAACACCATACATAACCTACAAATAATTTGTAGATGTACACTTAATTTGATTGACAACTTAGATGACACATTCTTGTGGTCTCAAGGATAGATAAAGACAATTGATTTGGGTCTAGAAGGAAATTTGGCCGAAAGGTGGGATCACTTTTTAGAAGAAAGCAATAAGGCACATATAAGATTGAACAATTCCTCAGACAAATTAATTTGGGCTTTGAATGGAGTAGCGGGGAATTATACCTCTAGTCTTAGATACTTAGCTCTTTTTGTACCAATACTAGGTGATGACAAATGGTGTTGAAAGAATCTTTGGAAAGTTAAGGTCCTTCCCAAGTGTAAGTTGTCTATGTGGCTCATTTTGAACAATAAAGTTTTAACATGGAAATACCTCCAAAGTGTTGAAGATTGAGTATCTTCAGAAGATATCCTTATTGTATTTGACCAAGACAAAACACTAAACTATATTATTATATTATATTTGTTAAGATGACCCTATTCTGCCTTTGTAAAAGTCAGCCCTATTCTGCCATGACAAGTAAAATGAAAAACAAAACAATAAAGTGACAGGTCGGCCCGGACCTAATTTTAGGTTGGCCAGACTATTATTTATAAAGGAGGACATCCCCTCATTTCCACACACACACACTTTGCAATTGAGAAGAGGAAGTGCGGAAGTCTCAAAGGGAGATGCTACTGCAACTAGGAGGTGACATTGTGGAAGTTCTTGGTTTATCTCTTGGGTATCTCTTGGTTAAGTGGTGCGCTACTCTTCCCTAGTCAAGGCTTAGAGGAAGATATTCTGATTTGTTAGTTCTCTCTTGGAGAGAGATATTGTTCTTGGTTGGTGAATCTATATTGAGGAAGTTTGTTGGTTTTTTCCCCTTAGGGGGTTTTCCCAGGGTAAATATTGTGTATGCTGTGAATGTTATTCTTTCAGTGATCCTCTATATGCAATCATTGTGCTAATGGTTTATAAGTAAAAGAACTCTAATCTAATTAATTGCTTAAGATGTAAAAATAAACATGGTATCAGAGCAAGCCTGAAAGAAGGAATTTTCATAGCACAAAAGAACTCGTTGAAGAAGCTAAGAGAATAGGAAGAATCTTCCAACCCTAGCACACCTTTTCCCTGGAACAATTTTCAGTTTTGGACAAGTTTCATAAATTAGGGTTTATGCATAAACCATAAAGGGTGACATCATCCACCTTGTTGAAGGATGTTGGGAAAATTAATACCATCTAGGAGCTCTCCCTAGGAGGGCGCATCTAATCCTTGGATCAAAATTCCAAAATTTGAAGTCTGAGAAATTAAGGTTTTCTCATAAAATCCTAAGTTTGCAGTATCAGTTGCAGTTGCAGTGCCAATTCCTTCATGCCAGTTGTTGTTCTAGTTGCAATGAAAGTTTTTTTGAAGTGTTGGGACTGATTTTTTATTGTCCTAGTGCACCTTACCCTAGAAAATATCCATCTACCATTATATTACAAGTTGAATCACCATTGAAGTTTTAAAGGTTCGTTATTACTTGTCATTGTTGTCGAATTGTGCCACTACCTATCGATACTTTCATAGGTATGTACTTACATATATTTAAACTGCAGCATTATCTTAAGGGTATTTGCAATAGAAGGGATCTTCTATCCAAACAACAATCATAGATCCATAAATATCTTAGATCCAACACATTCAAAGGAACAATGCACCCCAGGTTTGACTATTTTGATATGCCTCTATTTGTTATGGAATTATTGTGATCTTATGAAAATCTAGGTTGTATTTTGATCAGTTGAATTTATGACTATCATGCTAACCATTGGTCAAAATTAAAGTATTATATTGATTAAGGTTGAGATTATAGAGTTTATTCTCTAACTCATATATTTTTCAAGAAAGCATATTATCTTAGTACAGAGGATATGTTGAAGATAATACTTGTCATATTGAGTGAAGGAGACTTGGAAGAAAATAAACACACTCATTCTTGAGGACAAGACTCCAGGTTCCATGTTTGATTGATTAAATTGATAAGATTCAAATTTGCACATATCAAGTTTGATAACTGCCACGTTACTAGCAAACACTATAGTTGTGATAGAAATCTTTGAAAAGTTTTGAATACTTGGTAGCATGTGAGAACTATTGAGATAAATGATTATTGTAATTATTTACTAGATATAACTAACATCTCCTCCAAGAGAAACTTCTTTTTTTGTTTCTAGGTTACCCTGGAGGAATGATTGATCACACCACTAGAAGCGTGTTTCTCTCATTCCTTATTATTGTATTTCTTTTTTTTTTTCTCTTGTTCCAGGAAGGTCACAAGTGGTATCTTTGAAGGAGCTATTGTGATGATTGTTCTCGCTATTGTTTTTATTATTATTAGAAAGAGTATTATTCTTTTCTATTGTTTCTCCCTTGTTGTTCTTATTCTAGGCAGGTCACACGTGATAACCTTGAGGGAAGCTATAGTGATGGTTGCGGGAGACAACATATTAGATGATCTCTAGTTTGATACATGAAGAAGACTTTCCAAATAAGAAGTTGTATACAAAACCATATACATCCAATTACCAAAGAAGAAGAAGATGAAGGAAGGTGCTTTTACGAGATACAAAGTATCTCATATGGAGATTGATTGTAAGGAGCAGAAGGCTCCAAATATGACCAAAAAAATCCATCTGATGTAGTTGATCACTCTTCAGATCATCAAGAAGAGTTAGTAGAGCCAGAAGGGCCTATCCAGAATCATTGCAGTAACTAGGAAGAGACCAACATGGTCTCGTGACACTTTGCAGGATAAAAATCCATATAGCATTGACGAGCCATATCATGAAGAGAAGATGGCTCCACTAGTGTTGAGGCAGGAGGCCCCACCAAGTACTAGATCAGAAGGAGATAGATTTTAGAGGGATTCAACCATCACGATATAGTAAGGAGGAGTATCCTCCCTAGGACCATTCGTAGAGATGTACAAAGCATGATTTGTGTCCAGAGGATTCTCCCAGTAAGAGGGAGAAGACTATGATGAGACACTTGCTCCAGTAATCAGAAGAAGTATATATAGAACAAACATGATTCATTAAAATAAGTCGACAGAGTATGGGACTCAGAGGGAGCATGTATGATAATCCTTGTATTTGATATTGAGTAATATCTAGTGCCAGTTGGTGTAGTACATGATTCGAGCCATGGAGACATGGCTATAAGAGAATATTGAGTTACCTCCATAGAAAGAATATAAGATACCTTCAATGTCAGTTCTTGAGCCACTCTCAATTTCATATGAAGTTGTTGCCATGATAGAGTAGAGGAGATACCCTTAGAGTTCATCAGCTATAGTAAGAATGGAACAATCATTCTCAGCTTAGAAAGAGCAGCTAGAAGTGCAGAATCCAAGTCCCAGTAGGAACAGTTATAGAGAGAGTAGAGGAAATACTCTCAGGAAGTGAGATAGACAGTGTTTTGCAGAAAGCACATAGAGCTAGCACATGATTGTGCAAATTGAGTTGCATCTGAGATAGTGTACCAGTTTGGTACAATGTGATGTGAAAATATGGTTCATTGATATATTTTAAGAACACGAGGACATACATATGTTTTGTGGTGAAAGACATGTTCACCTGATTATGGAAAAACATGTGATGAGGTACCTAAAGGGTACAATCGACAATGGACTCATATTTATCTCGGATCGTGAGATAATATTGCAGGGATACACAATATTTTGATTGGGTAGGCAGTGTCACATATTGTAACAGTACATCCAAATGTTGATTTAGTATGGGATCAACTGTGATCTCGTGACTCAGTGTGAAGCAGACCTGTATGGAACTTAGTTCCACAGAGGCAGAGTATGTGGTAGCATGGTCAACTTGTGGTGAAGCAGTATAGCTTCGGAAGTTGATTGCAGAATTGTTTGATCTCGAGTTATAGAAAACTTGTATCTATTATGACAACCATAGTTTCATAAAGTTGTCAGTGAACCCAATGTGTCATGACAAGTCAAAGAATATCGATATCAACTACCATTCTATCCGAGAGATGGTGCAGAAGGGAGCAGTAAAGATCCAGTGTGTTCCTACCAATGAGCAGGTAGCAGATGTGTTGACTAAGCCTATGTCGAGAGTGAAGTTCGAATACTTCAGAGACAAGCTTGGTGTGGTCCAGAATAATTTTCCCTCATGAGAGGGAGTGATGTGTTCCCTATTAGTGGGAAGTGATGTGTTGCTCAGTAACGGGAAGTGATGTGTTCCCCATTAGAGGGAATTGATGAGATCCCCAGTAGAGGGAGGTACTCCAATGCAATTTGGTTCTCCAATGCATACTGGTATGCTACCTCGGTGCAAGTTGGTATTTCAATGCAGGCTAGTACACTACCCCAACGCAGGTTGGTACTCCAACGCAGGCTGATATGCTATCCCAGCGCAGGTTGGTACTCCAACGCAGTCTAGTATGCTACCCCAATGCAGGTTGGTACTCCAATGCAGGATGGTATGTTATCCCAATGTAGAATGATACACTACCCCCAACACAGTTTGGTACTCGAACGCAGACTAGTACGCTACCCCAGTGCATTTTGGTACTTCAACACAAGCTAGTATGATACCCCAATGCAAATTGGTACTCCAACACAGGTTGGTATGCTACCCCATCACAGGTTGGTATGCTACTCCAACAAAGGATGGTACGCTACTCCATTGAAAGTGCAGAACTTCCTATGATATATATATATATATATATATATATATCTGTGATTGACAACAAGACAATGACCAAATATGCAGAAGCGTAAAAGCAATGATGATGACCGTGACGAGAAGAATACCTTCCTTGCTAAGAGGGATTGTTGAAGATTGAGTAGCTTCAGAAGATATCCTTATTCATGTATTTGACCAAGAAAAAACCCTAAAGAATATTATTATATTATATTTGTTAAGATGACCCTATTGTGTATTTGTAAAATTCAGCCCTATTGTGCCATGACAAGTAAAATGAAAAATAAAAGAGTAAAGTGACAGGTCGGCCCAGACCTAATTTTAGGATGGCCAGACTACTATTTATAAAGGATTCCAACACCTCATTTTCACACACACACACTATCTCTACAGCTAAGAAGAGGAAGTGTGCAAGTATCAGAGGGAGATGCTACTGCAACTAGGAGGTGACGTTGTGGAATTTCTTGGTTTATCTCTTGGGTATATCTTAGTTAAGTGGTGCACTACTCTTCCGTAGTCAAGGGTTAGAGGAGGATATTCTACATTTTTAGTTCTCTCTTGGAGAGAGATATTGTTCTTGGTTGGTGAATCTATATTGAGGAATTTTGTTGGGTTTTTCCCCTTAGGGGGTTTTCCGAGGGTAAATCTTGTGTATGCTGTGAATGTAATTCTTTCAGTGATCCTTTATATGCAATCATTGTGCTAATGGTTTATAATTAAAATAACACTAATCTAATTGACTTCTTAAGACGTAAAAATTAGCACAAAGAACAAATAGAGTGGGACCAAGTATTTGTTTACTTTGCAAGTGTAGTGAGGAAAACACTTCACATTGTTCTTGCATTGTATTTTTTCTTAGAAATTATAGGTTGAGGTTGGGGATATTTTGGGTATCCATAACCCTTAGAAATGTGAATCCTTAGAAACATGACTTAATGTTTGGTTTACTCAACAAGATCTAAAGTGCTTCAAGGCCATCCCGTTTCTAGTTTTGTAGGGAATATGGACAACAAGATACTCTATTTTGTTTGGAGAGAATATGATGCCTAATTTTCAAGGAGCGATATGGATAAATTATTTTTTGCATATTATAAGGTCATTCCAAAGGTTAAACCACATATAGTTCTATTGGAGGTACAAGTGGACATGTCTTAGCTTGGGGATATTTTGATGGGGCTTGTCAAGGCCCAGATTCTATTAGTGGGATTGGGGATCTTTCAAATACATATGGATTTCAGGTCAAAGGTAATATAGGAAGAGGAACAAATAACTAGGGGAAATTCAAGGCCTTATACTACTTACTCAAATCTTCTCTGAATAGAAGGACTGATAAGCTTTAGGTCATGGGTGATTCTTCTATGGTCATAAACTAGATGAAAGGAAGCCTTCAAGTTCAAAATAATTCTCTCCTTCTACTAGAAAAACAATTAAAGGTAATATCTAATGAGTTTCTTTGGGTTAGCTACACTCGTATTTATAGACAACACAACGAGAATGTAGATCAACTCTCAAAGGAAGGACTTTAAGTACATAAGCATTATGGTTCCTTGGAATAAGTACAAGATGCTCATATTGTGGTATTACAACAATTTTCATTTAATGATTTCTAAATGAACTTGTAATATCATTGTTAAGTCTATTGTTTTGTTTTCAATTACTTGATAAATAACATACTTGATATTATGAAGGTTGTGGATCTTTTTGGATGTACTACTATAGTGAAATATTTGGGAGAGATTTATCTCTAGATGATCCTCTTTGGATTATCCCTAGAGGACTTGAGTATTGTATTTTTGTTTATCTCGAATAAAAATGCATTTATTTCTTGGAAGAAACAACTATATTTTATATCATTTACATGAAAAGTGATGAATTTTCTTACTTTGATTTTTTAATGACTTTATTTCACATGGAATATCATAATATGCTATATTATTTTGAAAAATAGTGTTTTTTTAGAGAATGGGAAAAGTTATTGTTAACAATTTTATAATTTTATTACAAATTTTCATAGAAAATTGGCTTTAAAAGAAAATTGAATTTGTTTTAAAGAGAAATTGTGACTTAATAATGAATACATTCCAACGGCCTTCATAATATAGTTCATACATTGGCCCTTCTACCAAAGGACATGTATCTAGGTTCAATAGAACAAGAGAGTAATGTGAACATCTACAAGAAATTTGAAATGGAGATGTTAATGAGCTTAGAGTAGGTGCTATGATTTTTGTTCGTTTGAGAGATGGTGATAATGATCATCCATTTTAGATTTTCCAAATTTGTTGATTAAAAATTACCTGGAAGATAAAATTACATCCATTATAATACATCAGTTTCATACTACATCAGATAATAACTTTTGAGGTATTTACAAGATATAAGTATTGTCCTTCTCCATCACAGGTCAAATGAGAAAATTCATGTCAAATAACAAGACATGGATCAATACTCTTGCAATGGATAAAACTGATATATTAGCATATGACTTTGAATTAACAAAAGGTGTGTGGCTTTGTAAAATTACTCAAGAAATCATTGGGGAAAACTCTCAACACAAAAGAAAAATGATATGAAAGTTGGAGGACCATCAAAGGAAATACTATCTCAAATGAAGAAATATTAGCAATAGAAGATTGGTTTACCTATCTTTGAACATAGTGAATGTAATTATTTTTTTATATATTTTAAGTAATCAATAGAAATTTTGTACTCTCTTCTATATAAATGAATGAAATTTCCATTATGATTGTAATTTTATAAATTTTGAAACCACTTTTTTACTTGTATTTATTTTTTGTCTATAAACTTTAAGTGCATTTTTCAAAACAACATTTCTTTGGCATAAAATTTATGTTTATTTAATCATTTGCAAAATACCTATTTTTTCTATATTTTATTTTTAAAAGAAAAACGAACATGTCTTTTTTATATTTTTCGTCTATATTTAGGGAAGATTCCTCTAGATTCTCTTGAAAAAATTATATTTTTCATGTGTTTTTAAGGAATTTAGGGAAGACTCATCTAGATTCTCCAAGTTTTCATTTTATTCACACATTTTTTGATATATTTGTAATAGTGTCCATACCAATAGGTTTATTTCCTAAATCCACACCAACCTACTATTCTCTATCTATAAGAAGATATCACATCTTTACCTTTAATAACTCAAAGCTCCACCCATTAAATTTCTCCATCCTTTTTCTTGAACTACTTGCTATTTTCCTTCACACAAGATTCATTACACAAAGCTCCCACTTAATAACAAGTTTATCGCAGACCCAATATAGCCTTGCTCTTCATGGAATAAGTGAAACCTTGGAAACAAAGGCATCCCCTTAAGGCTAATAACCTTGCTTTGATACCAACTGAAGAGTTAGATAAACCCATGCAATAAAAGTAATACTAATAGGATCTAAAACATATGAATAACAATGGCACATTCACACATTATAACACAAGATTTTCCCTAGAAACCTTTAATTAGGAAAACCTACCCTAAATGAGAGTTGCACCTCTCTCAATCTCAATTTATTAATTGAACCATTCACCATACGTCTATTTATAAATTATGTATCTTCAATCAAACCTAGTCCATAGATTAGATTACAACCCTAATTCCTCAACATGTATTAGATCATTACAATGGGTTTAAAGCTATTGAACATGTAATCCTTAGGATTTCATTATTGTAACATTGTTGTAAATATGAAGTCATAGGTGATAGGAAGAGTCACCCATTAGGGAAGACCAATAGTCAATTAAAATGTATTTATGAACCTCTCATGTTAATTCAAAACATATGTGTGGATTTACGAGTACTGTCAATACCTAGCCTGATAGTGGTATCAATGCTGGGATAACTCCATGATTTGATTCCTTGGTATTTCCTTTCCTCTTGCGAATAGAAAATGCCTCCTCTCTATATGTCATTCCTTTTGCATTCTCTGTCCATATGTGTTGTTCCAACCTATGTGTCATTTCTACATGCCTCCCTCATTCTAGTTGACTATACGTGCACCACTAGGAAACCCTAATTTGTGTGGTCATCGAATGCTCCATTGTTCAAGCCCTTTATTGTTTCGCGTTTCACTTGGAACGAAACCCTAACTCATGTTGAAAATCAAACTCACAACCTCCCTTGCAATGGATACATTGAAACCTAAGATAATAACTCTTGCAATCCACACTCACATTGCTCGTCGACTGCCCATGAAACCCTATGCTCATCGACTTCCCACAAGATACTACAAATTTGGTGGTACCTACATTGATATCGATGGTGGTTCTTAATCAATGAAGGAGACTCGTTGATTGTTCCACTTTGAATTTTTATTGGTGCTCCAAAATTTTTGAAACCCTCGCCATGCAAGCAAACCACCCATCAGTGGTTATCACCTTTGGGAGCTTCCTGTGGGATGTTGAGAGTCATGCTGATTCAAGGTATCACTTTTTTAGAAATTATTGAGAACAATCATGGAGATACTTTTTCTAACATGTGTAGTCCATGGATTTTATTGATTTATTAGCTGTGAACTCCAAAAATAGGCAATAGTAAGTTTTAAAATGAGGTATATATTTCTTTAGAATACCTTTCCATAATTTAAATGTATAATGGATATCATTTTCCTTTTAGATTTATGATTTTCATGTTGACTAGTGGTCCATCTTAGCATCCACTATGTTGTAGTTTATTCCTCCATAAAACAGTTTTGTAAATATGTTATCAAATTATAATGAGATTACCCTTGATCTTATCTTCATTGTAAGCTACCTTTTATACATCATCGTTGGGATGGATTGTAAATCTTATCCTACATAGATGAACTAGTAATCTTAGTTGGCTTTGTATCTGAGATACAATTTTCATGACACATCCAACTACTAGTGAATCATTGTATTCACTTTGGTTCTAGAAGATGCATTCTCTCATTATCATCGTTGGCATGGTGTTGACCAGTAAAGAGAACTACAAAGAATGGTATAGAAAGATCAAAATCACTTTGATCTTCAATAACTTGTGGAATGGAATCTATGAATTTGTCAATGAAGAAGAAGTCGAATCACCTACTACTAAAGACGAATCAGAAGCGAAGACGAAAAGTAGAAAACTAACCATTCCTAGATCAAACAAATAACGTGTCATATGGAAGGAAAAATAACATCAAGCACTTGTTATGATTTCTGCAATATTAAGTGAAGATTTGAGTCACCATATTGCTTCTATTAATTAGTCCTACAATACTTTGAAAATATTAAATGAATTGTATGACACACATTCAAAACTAGAACTTATACAACTAATGGTGAAGCTCTTCAACCTAGCGTTAAATAATGATGACCCTGTGGATTTATCTTTTGATACCAAATCCATAATGCATGGCATTGATTCCACTGGGGTGAAGATAGACCTCCCTCACAACCTTCATTAATTCCCTCTACCCTACATCTTCTCACCACCTTGAATCTTTGCACGCAAATGTTCAAATGGAATCCATCACATTTGACAATTTGGTGGAGAAAGTTGCAGAATGTGAGAAATCCTTTGGAAATAAGTCATCTCATTCCATCGACGAGAATGTGTGTAACATCCGTTCTACTAATCACACTTATATTGAATTATTCTTTTAGGACACTTGCGTGCAAGTGATTTGGTTATAGTACATTATGACTTCATTTCGATTATGAGTTATATATGATGATGATGATGTATTGTAATTTATTGTTACTTTCATATGTATATGTATTGAAAAATATTATTGACAAGTTCTCCTGACTGTTCAGGACACATGACAGGTTATGGATGTTGATGGAATCAATGGACTTCCTCGAAATCCAAATTGAGTTAGGGAGTGGATTGTATTTTGTTTGAGTATTTCATTTTACGCACATGTGATATATGATTGATTATAGTATGATTTATGTATATGGATTATTGACGATGTTTTTGTCAGTGGATGCAAGCTTGATGATGCTTGCTAATCCGACTCACATAAGGAGTAAAGGGGTCATGCACAAAAACTAGACATTTGAGGGAGAGGTGTGGCAATGTCCCTATCACAGCCTACTAGCACTCCCGCCGTGACCTAAACAATAGGTTAATGATTACCCAGTTTAATAGGTCCACGATGATGTGAGGGCAGACTGAGACAGTCGCTCACGAAGAATCCTAAGGGGCGCACAATAAGGAAAAATCCTTATTCTTTAGAAACCCTTAGTCTCTCACAAGGTCGACCGAATGGAGTTTTGACTCCAAGGGTTGGACAAACTTCCAAAACTAGTCAAAGGCGAGTGACACCCTTGGAGCACGGAGGTGAGTCTTGAAGGGCACATCGTGTAATTAAATGTGAGCCAATAAAATCTAGGTCGCCTATAAATTTAATGAAATGTTTAAACCTTGTTAGAACAAAGTATTAATTAATAATTTATTTATAAATTAGAAATATAAAAAGAGTCTAAACCAATCCAAAGCCTAAGTTCAAGTACAAGTCTAAGTTAAAAGTGACTAAATTAAAAATTAAATAAGACTAAGGGACATGGGAATTAATAAACCTTAGGAAAAGAGGGAAAATGAATTTAAGGTTGAGTAAATACATTTGTGTGCATGGAAATAATAAAACAGATTTTAAAATGAAAAGAAAATAAAACATGAGAGAATAGGTGTACACATAGAATGGTATCTTGAGTCAATCTACCACTAAGTCTAACTAAAAGAAGACTCCTAAACCAACTCAAACTAAGATCTAGTTAGGGGGCACTCATTAAATGGGAATTTGGGGAACTAAGAGACATCTAAGAGAAAAAATAGGAATACATTGGGGAATGTGAGGGAAATTGGCTTTAAAATAAAATAAAAAGAGGAATTACATGTGCAACCTTGGGAGAGTGTGACACATGTCTTGGGTGAATAATCATTTAATTTATTTATTAAAAATGAATTAGTTGTGCATGGGGACAAGTGTCATTGAAAATAATTCTATAAAAGAAATGGAGGAGAGGTGAAAAGGATCTCACCCTTCTTAGTACTATTATGCTACCAAAATTTTGTTGACTGTGTTTTACTTGTGAGAGTTGGGTTACCAAGCTTGTGGAAAGAGTGGAAGATCTTCCTTATGAGGCAAGCTTTGGAGATATTGTTTTTCTGGTTCTTGTATGTGGCCCCTTTGCGGCTCAGGGAGAAAAAGGGGAAGAAGAGTACCCCTAGTGTTGGCTGGGAGGTACCGATGAAGTCTTGCGATTAGCAGGCGGAAGAAAGAGGAAGTGAACAAGTTCAAGTTGAATATCATTCGTCAGTCAATCATATTGGTCACAATATTTTTAAGTGTAGATTTTTTTTTAATTGGATAACATGTTAGATTTCTATCACCCGTCGTGAATATGATACGATTTTTTCTACTGTTCTACAAACCTTGATCATTATTAGGATTACTTGTATTTACACTTTTAATGGAAGAAGTTATATATATGTAATCTATTATAATTGATTGAATTATTTTTGAATATATATGTCGGATTTATTATGTTGTTTGCAATTCCTTAATCCTACAACTAATTCATTATGAAAGATAAGAATGATTATAAGAATAAACAATAATTTTTTGTAGTTATTTACAACCTCTGATCATCATGTAAATTGGGGCGACATCCCCAATTCTACAATAAAAAAAATTCAACGATTATGGGGTCTCATCTTCCATTTCTTCAAACCTGTAGGAATGTAACTAGTGCGGTTTAAAAAAAAATTGTAATTGGAACTACTTGGAGGAACTCAGTTTCGAGTTGAATAATTGCGACCTGTTATGATAATAGTGGTTGGGTGTTTGAAAAAAATAGTTTTTGATTAATAAGAGACAAATCTAATACTAATTTTTAACGCAGGCTTATCTCTGGAATGTTTTTGTTGTGTGTTGTGTGCATGCGGTAAGAAATTGAGAACAATCCTATTCTCGGCATTTTGAGGAGTTATTTCACAAATATGAGAAAATTCCTTGTTGAGGGAAAGTGGAGCCACGACAGAGGAGAATGCTATAACATCCTTCATATTAGATACAATATTATATCTCAGCCATAGATCAAGTGGTGAAGCGAGAGTCATTAGATTGGGCAGGCCCTTCAGTGGTTCGACTATTCATCCCTTCGGGAAAAGTGTGAGTCATGGTGTTTGGAGAAGGAAGCCCTAAATATATGAATCCCAGATTAAATTTCAATCGTTGATCAGGGAGGAGCACAAACCGTTGATCTTCGAGCCCTTAGTGGTTCATAGATTCAACAATCTGAGGGAGTTTTGTTCGTTGTGTTTTTTGGAGGAGGAACCCCTGAAGCCTAGAGTTCCAAAGTCTAGGATAGAGATAAACCATAGATCCACGAGGGATGAGAGTACCCACTAGTTGTCATATCTGGCCGCAGAAAAGGATAGGAGAGTGGAAGGATGGGATAAAACCCACAGTTTTTGGTCACATTACTTTATGACCAAGTTCGATCGGTAACCACTCTGAAAGATTGGTGTGTGGTGTTGGGTGAGTGTTCATGGAGAGTTGAATTCATGAAGCACCAAATCACCTTTCAGCTAAGCCCTGGGTTTTATCCCCAGGTCACGTGGACACTTTTGTCTACACAAAGGAAGTTCGTTGAATTGGGGAGGATTGTTACATTTGGAAAACCTATGGAGTGTCGAAGCCCCAGAGCTTTGAATAGCGCCTTTTGGTCAGTGTGTGGTTCTATCTCAAGATCATGCACGAATATGTCAGGGTGAAGGCGCTAGCGCATGCGGTTTAATATCGAGAGGAGAAAGGGAGCTTAGCATAAGTGCGAAGCGGGTTTTGTGTGGCCTCCAAACAAGAAATTAAAGGGGTCTATGTGCATAAGAGAGGATCCATCAAGGGAGCAAGAGCCAATTCGAATCCTATGAAAGATCCAGAGACTGGGAGGTCACGCATTGCATCATAAACTCACTCTTTATCCATTAATTTAGAAATATTATGAAATATAAACATCTGTTAGTCTAACTGTTAGAAATCTTACGACTAATAGTTGGATCGTCAACTCAAAAAAATAAAAATGAAAAGAATTTTGGACAAGCATTCATCCTCCTCCTTCCGTATTAAGTTTAAGGTGGAATGTGTTAGCACTCTGTAAATTTCCAAGAGGTCGACAAAGAAGGAATCCACAAAGGTAACTTTATCCAACCCCTTTTAAAGCTGGGATCTAGCCCTTCCAGCGTCAGAGAGGGATCTCTCTATAAGATTTAGCTTTGTTTTTAATCTAGATATTAGGCTAGGTAATAGGAACAAGTATGTTTTGTTGTAAAAGGGTTTATAAATTGGTTGAGACAGTTTACACATCCATTGGGCTATGGGGTCTGTGTCTAATTAAATACAAGAAACAACCAGAAATGCCAAAGAATACTTTCACAGGGCGAGATAATGCATTCAACTGGATCTTTAATAATTTAAATGATGGACAGAAGAAAAGATGAGAAAGATTATTCAACTAAGAAGCAGTTAAGAATTCCTTAATTGAAAACCTTAGAAGATAAACATTTAAGTCTTTAAATTCAGAAACAAGGTATCTAAAGAAAAATCCTGCTACATACGTTACTTTTAAAGATTAGTTTCAGAAAACATTATGAACACTAAGCAAGGAAAACATTCAACTAAGAGAAAAATGTCACCAGTGAATACACGCAAGAATCCTGTAAAAGTGCTTCCTCTTTATTAATGGCCGATCTCTTCAAAAATATTACAGTTTGATAGCAATAGGGTGTGCGAATCAACAACCCTCAATACTTCGAGAGTTGAAGTATATATAATTCAAATTACAAACGTTCCTGTCATAACTGATCAGGACGTGCTCATTCTATTTTTAGTCTAACTACTTTAACTAATCAAAAACTGTTTGATGACTCAGTACAACTGCATGCAGTATTTCTGGGGTAAGCCGTTGGTGAGGTGCCTTCGCATCCTCTTTTGACTGGACAGGTCACTGGATGGTGACAGCTCATCTACTAATCTAGTAGATCACAAAGTTCTTCCCATCTGATATGATTTGGCACTATGACTTTAAGTAATCTCCGATACACTTCATCCATGTCTGTATACTTAGAAAATGTAGGCTTGACGATGAATATGTGTTTAATCTCATGTTGGATACTAATATCCAACTGCAGGGCGTCCATGAATTCTCTCCCTGTGATGCTACCTTATATCCCTGCAAACTTGGAACTAGACGCTTCAGTCAACTTCTTTTTGTAATCAGGGAGTGTCATTAATTTGTCATTAATGACCTTCAGACCGGGTAGGCCTTTCCTTTGGAGAACATCTATCTTATTGAAGAACTTCTGTACTCCTTGATCCATGACTTGAATCTTTTCCTCAAGCTGAAGCATTAGACCTCTCTTGGTTAAAACCCTTTTTACTTCAAGTATAGTCTCTGTTCTGTCCTCGATTTTTAATTCTTCAAGTTCCTCTCTGGTCTTGGAGTTTAGGAACCTGATGATCTCATTTTCTTGTGCAGGCATGTCTCCCAGCTCTACTCTGATTTTCTCGACGGCCTGTTTGCTCCTCTGGAGCAACTCATCTTGTTCGAACATGATTTGAATCATTGGCCAGATTTCATTGATGGACTTGGTAATGTCTGTCCATAGAATCTCTTTGACCTCAGCCAAAGTCTTCCCTGCCATTGTTTGCTTTTGAAACTGTTGTATCTCTTTCCTGAGATTCTCTGTTAACTGCTTTTCTTTGGATAAGCTTGTTTGAAAGGAAGTTTTGAGCTCTTGGAGGTTCTCCGCTTCTTTCTTAAGCCTGCTGATTTATGTCTCTTGCAGGTTCATTTTCTCCATAGATTTGGCAAGGTCTAATGTTCCTTCTGGAAGTGATACTTGTGTTGCAGATGGTAACGCTGTCACTATTGCAGTGCTCAATCCTGCAATTGGGATAGCGCTCAATGGAATGCTTTCCATTGGCTTCATCTTCTCTTTCTCCTTTAATAGTCTCTCCATCTCAGCCTCCATCTCTTTGAGCTGAGCATTCTGCTCCATGATTAACTTTAGCATCTCATCTTTCTCACCTTCCTTTTCTGCTATCTCTTTTGCCTGTGAGGGCGGGATCTTCAGTTGTTTTCTTAAGGATGCGATGTTAGCATTTTTCTTTTTAATCATCTCTTCTGCAGCTTTCACATTTGCAGGATTGTAGCCGATCTTTAAAACTAGCTCTTCCAACGTCTTGATTCTGTTGTCTTTAGCAAAAGATGATATTTTTTCCATCTTGAGCTGTGTCTGAGCGTTGTTCAAAGATACCTGAAATTTTGCTGCAGAAGTTGTAGCATGTGCCAATGTGTGGAAAACCATCTCTCCTGTTTGTTTATGTAGATCCATATGATCTGTTGGATGTACATCTTTCGCTTGGAACTCGAAAGTGGCCCTTTTGTAATCTGAGATTACCTTGGGATCTGGCACCTGTGCTTGTAGATAATCCATATGCATCCTACCCTTTTTTGTATCAAATGCCGAAAGAAGCCTATGATGAGCTGTGGAAGACTACTTCTGAAACTGGGCGTAAGTGCTACTAGTGAGGGTCTGGTTCTTCTTCTTGATCATTTCATATTTCTCGAAAATGCCCAATTTGGGCACAATCTTTCTTTGTTGAGTATCCAGGGGAGAATCTGTAGATTTCTTCGGTATAGCTTTTGTGATTTACTTATGCTAGCTCGAACCGAAAGGTGGCGTGACCGGCTTGACCCCTGTGGTGGATACTATGGTAGTTGGGGTTTCTTGTTCTACCGTCGCACCCAGCGTTGAAACTATCTTTGACTTTTTGGTGTGAATCTGGAACTCTTCTGCTGACACCTCTGTTACAGGAGACGACGACTCCTGTCGGGGCCTCTTCTCCTTGGGGACCTGAGGTGTGGTAGTGGGAGGTACACTCGTCGAAGACACCTACTGTTCTACTTCAACTTGTTGTTCCACGTTCATCAAAGTATCAGGCATCCAAACTGTTTAATTTGCAAATTTCTCGATCTCCGGCTTGGACTCATGAGCATATGGGACGTTCTTATTTTTCACTCTCATTTCAGAGATGATCCTGTATGGATCGTAGTGCCAGGTGAAACTTGTAAAGAATTTCATCTCCTTTAAAATTATGTCCGCTTCCTCCCCGACACCTCTACTATTGCAGATAAAAGAACCTATCTACCCTTTAATTCTCAATTGTTGTTTCTTTTTTAAGGAAACAAAATGAATATCATCTGAATTCATTATTTTCCTAATATATTCTAAGGCAAAGATCCTTACCGGCACGTATTGAGGTAGCTTGTAATGTGCCAACTCACACCCGAAAACTCTGATTTTGGTATAGTTCTGGTACACGTACCAGTTTCCTGTCTTTACATCGTTAGAGAGCTGCAGAATTCTCTGGACTTCCTCATTTATTCATGGCTTAGGCCTGCTACTCAACATGCTAACCACCGGGTGGTAAAACTGATCAATGAAAGCTTTGATGTTGTATTCAATAGAGTTACGCTTCAGAAGAGAAGTCCATGCTGTGACTGGATAGGGTCGTCCGTCTGCATCCATTTTTTGCATGGAGAAACTGAATTTGTCGGCTTGGAAGTAAATGAACATGTACGTCAGTATGGAAGAATATCTAAACATACCCTCTGTGCCGAAATTCATGAATTGTTCGTGAATATTATCGGCCAAGAAGGTGTTGTAGTCGAACTGCGTTGTGGGCTTTTCATCGTTTGAAAAAATGGACAGAAAACCTAGGATGGGCTCATCTACCCATTGGTCAGAATAGTAACCAAGCAGGGCACACAGGGAAGAAATGATTTGATTTCCTTTGGTGGAGAAAAGGGAAGAAGGGTAAGGGGGATTGGTGGAAGGGAGTTGAGCGGAGTCGGGGAAGAAAAGCTCGCATATCTGAGCTCTCTGAGGAAATTTCATTTTCTGGTATAACTCGGTGAGGATTTCTAAATTGAATGGGGACGCAGATTCAGCATGGGAAACTTGCATCATCTAGTCAATGTCTTCGGGAGTGATGAAGAAAAGGACGTCTCCGGATGAAGAGACGATGGCCTTCTGATCAGGGACATAGTGGGCTTGGCATTTCAGCGCAAATTCCAGAAAATGATGTATCTGGGGGAAAAGGTACAGCGGAAAATTGGACTCCCAGAGCCCAATTTCGTCGCTCTGGTCCAAGAACACCTCTCGTAACCATGACTGGAGGTCTGAAAAATCGAAGTCGCAGATGGTATCTGCGATCAATCGATCTTTATCGACCAAGGGGATTTTGTCCAGGTCGACGGGAGGGGGAAGAAAAGGATTCTCTTCTCCCTCTTCTACTCTTGGCTTTGACACCATTTCAACAATTGTACCTGCAATAAAATGATGTTAGTGGGGAATACTGACTGTAAGTGAAGGTGGCGGAAAAGCAATGGAGGCGTAAGAGTGTATTTCTCTGGTGCGATGGACAAATAGTGCATGAAGAGGGAAACCAGTAGTTTTATTTAAAACTGGGTCGGTTGGACGCGGGAAAACGGTCAGCATGACAATGGGTATATTATCCAGTTATTAATGGACAACGGGCCACTTGGGGATGATATGGCAGGTGGCGGTGGCCACATCATACGAACGGTTGACGTGGTTTCTAGGGATTGGAGGTGAAGTGAGGTGAAAGTCGCCATAAGGGGCTGGTCATGAGTGAGGGACTTAGGTACTAACAACCGGGACTGACAGCAGTTATGGGATGGGATGCGACCCCAGGAGCAAGTGGGACAAGTGGACTCAACGGACGATGACGTCCATGAGAGACGGGCTGTCAGATAGCATGTGGGTGATAGGACTCATGGACCAGTAGGACAATGCCACATGTAACAAGGGGTTCGCCGAAAGGAATATTCATTCCGGACCCCCCCCTTTGGTTAAAAGCAGAACACTATGGGGAGTCTGAAATCCATTGTGAACCATAGATCTACGTGCTTATTTCCTGACCGCAGATCTTATCACACTCCTTAATACCCATTCCGGACCCCCCCCTCCATTAAAGGCAGAACAGAGGGGGGGGGTCCGGAATTCAATGTGAACCATAGATTTAAGCGCTTTGTTCTAGGCCGTCCAGATTCGCGCCCAAGTTATTATCAATTCCGGACCCCCCCCCCCTTCGTTAAAGGTAGAACGAAGGGGGGGGGGTCCGTAATCCAATGTGGGTCATGGATTCACGCGCTCTTTTCTGGACCGTTCAGATCTGCGTAAATATTATCACCGATTCCGGACCGCCCCCCTCCTTGATTAAAAGCAGAACACTAGGGGGGGTCCAGAATGCTTTGTGAACTGTTGATCAAAGTGTCGTGATCTGGACCATTGGAAAATGAATGTAACATAGAGCATGAGCGGAGAAATATGAGCTTGGGAAAAAACTTAGGATAAAGCATTTCATGAGTTTTTCTTTCAAATTTCGAAGAGATACCACCATGGGGTTTCGAACAAACTATTCTTAGGCATTTGGGACATGGTGTAGCATATTTATTAATTTGTTTTCATGGGGGATGAAACAAATGAGACAACTAACCTACATGCCAATCCTATCTCCCTAGGACCATTAACCCAGATTAAACTGTTGGGTTAAGAAATTACTCTACCTAAGGGCTATCTGACCAGGATTAGATAGTCTGGTCAAATTTATTCACTAATATAAGCTAAGGGATTCACTAATCTAACCTAAGGGCTATCTGACCAGGATTAGACAGTCTGGTCAGATTTATTCACTAATCTATCGACATTGAAAATTTAAAAGAACTTGGTCATGCTTGAAAGGTATGACCAAGTTACTATTATTGCATGGGGCTTTTGATTCAATTCTTTTATGCCCTCTTTTATTTTTCTTTTCTTTTTACAAATTATTTGAAGAATGAAGCATCATTTGTCAACAAAATCACTAGATACAGATAATATCCAAGTCATCAACTGATTCCCATAATTTATGGGGTGATAACAGCAGCTCCACCTGGGGATGGTACTTGCCCTGTTAAGTGCCAAGAATCCAGTTTCCTGTCACTCTGAACATATCTGTCTAGTAGCCTTCATTGGTCTTATTCTAAGGAAAATCTTTTGAAAAACGGTGATCAACAGCTTAGGGCCTTCTCTTCGGGCTTCAACCAACTAACCAATGTTCCTCACTCAGAAAATGCAAGTAAAGACTGAAAATTAAAACTGGTATGTACAATGGAGAGTGAGTTCTTCAAATCTTTTACTGAGGTGGGACATAATGTTTCAGCATCCTGCCATTCACAGGTGCTCCTGGCAGATCTGACCCATCAGCATTGTTTAGCAAAAAAGAATTGTTTCCTCTGAAAGCTTGGATCATGTATGGTCCTGTCCACAGATGATCAAATTTCCCATGCTTTCCCTTGTCCTCGTTCCTGGCATCCCATCTCAACACTAAGCCTCCCAGTTCAAAATCATCCTCCTTGTTTCGTTTGTCAAAGATCTTCTTGATGTTCTCTTGGATGACCCGTGTTTTGTTGAAAACATCCTCTCTAGTCTGTTGCAAATGAATCATCTGATTGATTCATCTCTGAGAGTCATTTGGTTCAACTTGTATCTCCTGAAGTAATTTCATGACAGGGACTCCCAAATAAGTTGGGAAAACAGCCTTGGTACCATAAACCAGCTGGTATGGTGACATACCAATTGACCTTTTGGTGGTCAGTCTATCTGCCCACAAAGCAAATACCAATTTATCGTGCCATGATTTTTTATTCTCCTGCAATGTATTCTTGATGATATTTACCAGAGTTTTGTTTGAGGACTCCACCAACCCATTCCCCTGAGGGTAATAGGCTATGGAATGCCCCAAACCAATGTGGTAAAGGTTGCAGAAATCTATGAGTTTCTTCGATCGAAAGGCAACTGCATTGTCAGTAATAATCTTTCTGGGACAACCAAAATGAGAAAAAATATTATTTTCAATAAATTTGATAATAACAGAGTCAGTTTCTTGCCTGCTTGGTACAGCCTTGATCCATTTGGTAAAATAATCAGTGGCAGTAAGAATCCACCTATGTTGGCCTGAAGACGGAGGGTGTATTTCTCCAATGAAATCGAGTCCCCATTGTTGGAAAGGAGCCTCAACTAAAATTGGTTTAAGAGGTAGAGGAAGGAGATTCCTTTTGCCTTCGAACAGTTGACACTGGTGGCATGCTGTTACCTTCTAATGCACATCTGTGAACAGGGTGGGCCAATAAAATCCAGCTCTGAGTATTTTGTTGGCTGTAACCTTCCAGTTCAAATGGCCACCACATTCTCCTGCATGAAACTCCTGCAATACTTTATCAGCCTCATCTTTCAGTAAACAATTTAACAGAATACCTCCAGGATCTTTCCAATACAAATTTCCTTCTAGAATACAGAATTTCAATGCCTTCAACTTTAAAAATCTAGCTTTAGTCTTAGTTAAACCAGGGGGAGCTTGTAAATTTTGTAAGACAAATATAAGGTCTGCATACCATGGAGAGTTGAGAAATACCTCTATAACGTTTGGAGTCGCCATCTCACCCTGTTCATCTGCAACATCTAGAAAATTAATGTCAAGGGCCTAGAAGTTAGATTCAGCCTCAATTTAGCAAGGCCTTGGCCTTTGATTAGTTTTGTGGGATTAATCTCTATATCGTATTCTAAAATGACTGCAATCCATTTTCCCCTTCTTCCATCGGGGTTGTCCTATGTGAGAATATCCTTTACTACTGCGTTCAGAACATAAGCTATGGTGTGTGAATGGAGAATGTAGACCCTGAAGTCCTTTATGGATTTCACCAGAGAAAAATCCTGCTTCTCCATGATTTTGTAGTTCAGGGCAGCATCTCTTAAATCTTTGTTGAAGAAATCTATGGGTTGTTCGTGCCCTTCACTGTTCTTCTGCAATAGTACTGCTGCTATAGTATGTTCGGAGGTGAAAGAAAAAAGATAAAAATCTTTAGTGAAATCAGGACTAATCAGAACTGGGGCCTCTGTGAGTGCTCGTTTGACTTGTTCGAAGGATTGTCTAGACTCAGCATCCCATTTTATTTTTGTGTCCTTTTTAAGCATGTTTGTAATGTTTCAGAGGAGTTCAGCCAGGTTGGGAATGAATCTTCGTAGAAAGTTAATTTTTCCGATAAAAGACTGTAGTTCTTTGAGGTTTCTTGGGTGATCTACTTTTAGTATGGCCTCTATTCTGCTGGGGTTAATTCTGATTCCATCCTTAGAGATGATATGTCCCAGCAGTTTGCCTTCTTCTAACCCAAAAAGACACTTCTTAGGATTTAATGAAATCCCAAACCTTCTACATTTCTCGAAGACTCGTCTAAGGTGTCGCAGGTGTTCATCATCAGATTTGGAAAACATAGTCACATCATCTAAGTAAACGACAATAAACTTACCAGATTCCTCCACGAAAGCGATATCCATGTCTCTCTGAAACGTGGCTCCGGCATTCATCAGACCAAAAGGCATCTTCACGTACATGAAAGTGCCCCATGGTGTGGTAAAAGTGGTTTTATCTTGATCGTCTGGATGAACTAGGACCTGGTTGTAACCTGAGAAACCATCTAGCAGAGATATCCTACTGGACCCGACCACTCTTTGCAGGAGGTGGTCCATCTTTGGTAATGGGTAATTATCTTTCAGGGATACTTTGTTCAGATTTCGGAAATCAATACAGAGTCTGATTTCCCCGGTCTTCTTCCGTGTAGGGACTAAATTAGAAACCCACTTAGAGAAACGTAATGGGACTATGATCTTGGCATCATACATCTTCTTGATTTCTTTTTCTATTAGAGGGAGAAACTTGGTATTTATCCTCCTAAGTTTCTGTCTAAATGGTCTTTGGTCTTCCTTTATGGGAATTCTGTGTTGTATGATACTGGTATCATAGGCTTTCAAATCTTCGTAGCCCCAGGAAAAAACGTCTGAATACTCTTTGAATAGCCCAACGTATTTAAGCTTTTGTTCTGGAGGTATTGATTTGGACAGTTTGATCATCCTAGGTTTTTCCTCAGTTCCTATATTGCAGTCCTCCACCTCTTGTCCATGAGCTTCTATTTTGGGTTTCTTAGCTACATCGTTACTGTCGAACAGATCTTCTAAAGGGACGAGACCTCTGGGTAAAACATTGCTTTTTAATTGTAAAACATCGACATACATTCCGTCATCCCCTAAATCTCCCGAATCTATTGTATCTACTGTATCTACAGTATTCACACTATTTATTTCGAATCCGGAACTTTTTACATTCTCGTCTTCATTTTCTAAATCTATATTTGTACATTCAAAATCGTTCTTGCATTGCAGAAAATCCTCTATTTGATCATCATTTCCAAACACTTGCCAGTACCTGATATTATCAGGAACCGTAGGTCTACATTTCACCTCCACGATATAGGGGCGAGTTTGGCGGAAAGGAATCTTGCATGAGGCTGCTGACGTAGCCAATCCGTCGGCCAGAATATTCTGTCCTCTCGACATTACCTGCAAGTAAACCTCATTAAAACACTTCAAAGCGTCAAGAACGACATTCCTGTAGGCTCTAAGGCACGGGTGTTTAGCAGCATACTCGCCTTTAATTTGTTTAATTATTAATTCAGAGTCACCTCTTACCATTATCTGCTTAGCACCAACTTTTTTCAACAGCTTCAGACCGAGCATTAACGCTTCATACTCGACAACATTGTTGGTACAGTGGAAATTTAACTTGTAGGAATGATTTTTTGAATACCTGTCTCGATGATTATGCAACCAAACCCCAGCTCCTGCTCCTTCTTTACTCACAGCTCCATCAAAATTCATACTCCAGAAATCAGCGGGGAATTCTTTCGTGATTACATTTTCCATTTTTACTACCTCACCATTCTCTGGACCTTCATCTTGACTAGATACATCTTCCGTCAGCTGAGTATCTTGTTCTTCCATATCACCATCATTATACAAGATGAACGAATCTAAATCGGAATGTGCGGAGTAAAGTGGGTAATTGTGAGGCTTTTCTTGACTACTTACCATGTACTTCATCAATGTTTCTCTATATAACTTCCTCTGCTGCCCAAACACTGGGATAGTGGCATAAGACATATCCAGCTACAGGGTTCCTTTCATCTTAGCTCCCCAATATCTGGAGAGAAACATTCCATACTTAGGCGGGATGTCTGCAACCACTACGTCCATTACCATGCTTTTTGAAGGGATCTGAACCAGAGTGATACATAGGTCTTTGATTAAACCAATACATTTGAATTTGTTGGAGTCAAATGAGTGTAAATCCTTGTATGGTCTGGTGACCTCCAGTCCCATTTTTTCCATCACTGCTTTAGGCATCAGGTTATGTGAGGCACCTGAGTCCAGCATAGCGTTATGTAATATTAAGTCGTGTATGTTTAAACTGATGTAAAAGGGAGCTACCTCACCGGTATCGTCTCGACCGTCTACTTCAGGTCCGAAAAGAAGTTTGGGATGATCGTCAGTAAGATTCACAGTATCTGAATGAGTCACTGATCCAACAGTCAAGGCCTTAGTTCCTATGTCAGGTTCAATGGCCAGTGCTTTTATTACATGTGAATGATAACCGCCTCTGTTCATCAACTCTGTAAGTGGGATAGGGATTTTTATTTTGGCCAATTCTCCCTCCAGGTTAAAGGGGGTAAAAGCTTTGCCTTGGTTCATAAGTTCTGATTTGTCTGCCAGGTTCTTCAACTCAGAAGTACTTGGCGGGTTAACATGTGAAGCATCAGGTGGTGATGGTATTTTTAGGATGGTGATGTTTTTCTTCAACGGAGGGTCAGCTTTATTCTTCTCAGGAATCTTATCAGTAGTCTTTTCAGTAGAAGGTTCATGGGTTTTCTTGGTTTCAACTGTCTTCTTGGAAGAAGTGCCTTCCGTCTTTGAAATCCCTTCTGTCTTCTTGCTACGCAGATTGTACTGCCTGTGTACCTCCAGAATAGCATTCTCAAAGGCCTGTTGTTTCTCATCTTCGGTTTCCTTGCTTACCTTTGTTTGATTCAGTAGAAAAAGTTCCTGCTCTTCTTGAGTAAGGAAAATGGCCTCATTGTCATGAATGCCCATAAGGTTAATGTGAGTGTCCTCCAATTCTTCAATCACCTCTCCCCCTTCATCGGCATAGTTTTCTTGTAGTGGAGGCCTGATCGGCTGATCAGGACCTCTCTGATCCCTTTGATCTCTAGGATCTCTATGTCTAATCTGAGGAGGGTTTCTCCTGAAATTGGGGTTCCGAATCTGAGGAGCAGGTGCGTTTTCTCTCGGAGGATTTCTGTCTGAAATACTCATCCTTTCTATCAATAATTCCAAAGATATGACTACAGAATACAATTTGGAATCGGTGTTTGACGTGGAAGGTTCTTCTTTGATCGTGAATCTCCTTTCCGTCCTTTGACGGGCCCATTTTGCCAACAGATTAGCTTCCACACTGATAGCACTCTTCTGCATGTCCTCTAGGGTGGCAGCATTTCGTTCTCTTAATTGGTATGACATGTCAGCATCAAATCCGTCACGGAATTTAATCAAAGCCAGGCCTTGGGAGGGTTTGATTTCAGTGGGAATCGCATTGTACAGGTTGTTAAAACAGGTGTAATAATCTTGTACCATATCACCTTGGTTTATTTTTATATTCTCCTATTCTGACAGTATCTGGAGAGGGTTTTTCTTTACCTCCCATCTGTCAAGAAAATTTCTCTGGAATGCAACAAGGTCAGGGATTGAGGCGGTGGGTAAAGCTTTGAACCATTTCTTTACGTCTCCTATCAGACTTTGGGTGAACAATCTCATTTGGACATCAACTTTGTCGACTTCTTGCAAATCGAAGTAGTCATTCATTTTTTCCACACGTTGTTGGGCGTTTAGAGGTCCGGTTGCTTCAAAATGTGGAAGTCTCATTTGGTAATCTTGGGGGCATGGCATGTAACGGTGCAACCAAGACCAACGGGGCATACCGAGCTGCCATAATGGGTGGAGGAGGTGGAAGAGTAACCTGAATGGTAGGTGATGTAGCGACTGAAGATGAAGGTGAGGAGGGACTGCACGGCACTGAGGTGGTGATTTTCAATTTAGTCGTTGGAGACAAAGCTTCTGGGGTTCGGGGTTGCAACACAGTTGGATCAAAAACGAGTCTTGACACAAAACTGTCGGACCGTGTTCTAACCAGACTTCGAGGTGGAAAGGTATCAATATCAAGGTTTTGAGAGGTAACGGGCTTTCCTGAAAAAGATGGTGACTTATGCAGGGGAGTATGACTCCCCGAGCCGACAGCTGAGGCCTTCCGCCTAAGCAAATGTTCGGGGTTATCTATCGCTACTGAGAGTTCTGGGTTGGGATGAGATCGAGTGTGAACTTTCTTGGAAGCCAAAACTATTTTTTGATTTTTATATATATATTTTTTTATTTCGTGATTATGAAAATAATATATACAAAGTTTGATCAACCTCTAAACATTACTTTCTTCTCATAATCAAACGTTCTTTTTGGGGGAAAGAATACGCGAAATTGTCAATTTTTAGTTCTTCCCCAGTATGGTCGCCATTATGTTAGCACTCTGTAAATTTCCAAGAGGTCGACAAAGAAGGAATCCACAAAGGTAACTTTATCCAACCGCTTTTAAAGCTGGGATCTAGCCCTTCCAGCTTCAGAGAGGGATCTCTCTATAAGATTTAGCTTTGTTTTTAATCTAGATATTACGTTAGGTAAAATGAACAAGTATGTTTTGTTGTAAAAGGGTTTATAAATTGGTTGAGACAGTTTACACATCCATTGGGCTATGGGGTCTATGTCTAATTAAATACAAGAAACAACCAGAAACGCCAAAGAAGACTTTCACAGGGCGAGATAATGCATTCAACTGGATCTTTAATAATTTAAATGATGGACAGAAGAAAAGATGAGAAAGATTATTCAACTAAGAAGCAGTTAAGAATTCCTTAATTGAAAACCTTAGAAGATAAACATTTAAATCTTTAAAGTTAGAAACAGGGTATCTAAAGACAAATCCTGCTACATACATTACTTTTAAAGATTAGTTTCAGAAAACATTATGAACACTAAGCAAGGAAAACATTCAACTAAGAGAAAAACGTCACCAGTGAATACACGCAAGAATCCTGTAAAAGTGCTTCCTCTTTATTAATGGCCGATCTCTTCAAAAATATTACAGTTTGATAGCAATAGGGTGTGCGAATCAAAAACCCTCAATACTTCGAGAGTTGAAGTATATATAATTCAAATTACAAACGTTCCTGTCATAACTGATCAGGACGTGCTCATTCTATTTTTAGTCTAACTACTTTAACTAATCAAAAATTGTTTGATGACTCAGTACAACTGCATGCGGTATTTCTGGGGTAAGTCGTTGGTGAGGTGCCTTCGCATCCTCTTCTGACTGAACAGGTAACTGGATGGTGACAGCTCATCTACTAATCTAGTAGATCACAAAGTTCTTACCATCTGATATGATTTGGCACTGTGACTTTAAGTAATCTCCGATACACTTCATCCATGTCTGTATACTTAGAAAATGTAGGCTTGACGATGAATATGTGTTTAATCTCATGTTGGATACTAATATCCAACTGCAGGGAATCCATGAATTCTCTCCCTGTGATGCTACCTTGTATCCCTGCAAACTTGGAACTAGACGCTTCAGTCAACTTCTTTTTATTATCAGGGAGTGTCATTAATTTGTCATTAATGACCTTGAGACCGGGTAGGCCTTTCCTTTGGAGAACATCTATATTATTGAAGAACTTTTGTACTCCTTGATCCATGACTTGAATCTTTTCCTCAAGATGAAGCATTAGACCTCTCTTGGTTAAAACCCTTTTTACTTCAAGTATAGTCTCTATTCTGTCCTCGATTTTTAATTCTTCAAGTTCCTGTCTGGTCTTGGAGTTTAGGAACCTGGTGATCTCATTTGCTTGTGTAGGCATGTCTCCCATCTCTACTCTGATTTTCTCGACGGCCTGTTTGCTCCTCTGGAGCAACTCATCTTGTTCGAACATGATTTGAATCATTGGCCAGATTTCATTGATGGACTTGGTAATGTCTGTCCATACAATCTCTTTAACCTCAGCCAAAGTCTTCCCTGCCATTGTTTTCTTTTGAAACTGTTGTAGCTCTTTCCTGAGATGCTCTGTTAACTGATTTTCTTTGGCTAAGCTTGTCTGAAAGGAAGTTTTGAGCTCTTGGAGGTTCTCCACTTCTTTCTTAAGCCTGCTGATTTCTGTCTCTTGCAGGTTCATTTTCTCCATAGATTTGGCAAGGTCTACTGTTCCTTCTGGTAGTGATACTTGTGTTGCAGATGGTAACGCTGTCACTGTTGTAGTGCTCAATCCTGCAATTGGGATAGCGCTCAATGGAATGATTTCCATTGGCTTCATCTGCTCTTTCTCCTTTAGTAGTCTCTCCATCTCAGCCTCCATCTCTTTGAGCTGAGCATTCTGTTCCATGATTAACTTTAGCATCTCATCTTTCTCACCTTCCTTTTCTGCTATCTCTTTTGCCTGTGAGTCCTCTGTGGGCTGGAGCTTCAACTGTTTTCTTAAGGATGTGATGTCATCATTTTTCTTTTTAATCATCTCTTCTGCAGCTTTCACATTTGCAGGATCATAGACGATCTTTAAAACCATCTCTTCCAACATCTTGATTCTATTGTCCTTAGCAAAAGATGATATTTTTTCCATCTTGAGCTGTGTCTGAGCATTGTTCAAAGATACCTGAAATTTTGCTGCAGAAGTTGTAGCATGTGCCAATGTGTGGAAAACCATCTCTCCTATTTGTTTATGCAGATCCATCTGATCTATTGGATGTACATCTTTCGCTTGGAACTCGAAAGTGGCCCTTTTGTAATCTGAGATTACCTTGGGATCCGGCACCTGTGCTTGTAGATAAGCCATATGCATCCTACCCTTTTCTGTATCAAATGCCGAAAGAAGCCTATGCTGAGCTATGGAAGACTGCTTCCAAAACTGGGCGTAAGTGCTACTAGTGAGGGTCTGGTTCTTCTTCTTGATCATTTCATATTTCTCGAAAATGCCCAATTTGGGCACAGTCTTGCTTTGCTGAGTATCCAGGGGAGAATCTGTAGATTTATTCGGTATAGCTTTTGTGATTTCCTTATGCTGGCTCGAACCGAAAGGTGGCATGATCGGCTTGACCCTTGTGGTGGCTACTGTGGTAGTTGGGGTTTCTTGTTCTACCGTCGCGCCCGACGTTGAAACTATCTTTGACTTTTTGGTGTGAATCTGGAACTCTTCTGCTGACACCTCTGTTACAGGAGACGACGACTCCTGTCGGGGCCTCTTCTCCTTGGGGACCTGAGGTGTGGTAGTGGGAGGTACACTCGTCGAAGACACCTGCTTTTCTACTTCAACTTGTTGTTCCACGTCCATCAAAGTATCAGGCATCCAAACTGTTTGATTTGCAAATTTCTCGATCTCCGACTTGGACTCATGAGCATATGGGACGTTCTTATTTTTCACTCTCATTTCAGAGATGATCCCATATGGATCATAGTGCCAGGTGAAACTTGTAAAGAATTTCATCTTCTTTAACATTATGTCCGCTTCCTCCCCGACACCTCTACTATTGCAGATAAAAGAACCTATCTGCCCTTTAATTCTCAATTGTTGTTTCTTTTTTAAGGAAACAAAATTAATATCATCTGAATTCATTATTTGCCTAATATATTCTAAGGAAAATATCCTTACCGACATGTATTGAGGTAGCTTGTAAGGTGCCAACTCACACCCGAAAACTCTGATTTCGGTATAGTTCTGGTACAGGTACCAGTCTCCTGTCTTTACATCGTCCGAGAGCTGCAGAATTCTCTGGACTTCCTCATTTATTCATGGCTCAGGCCTGCCACTCAACATGCTAACCACCGAGTGGTAAAACTGATCAATGAAAGATTTGAAGTCGTATTCAGCAGAGTTACGCTTCAGAAGAGAAGTCCATGCTGTGACTGGCTGTGGCCGTCTGTCTGCGTCCATTTTTTGCATGGAGAAACTGAATTTGTCGGCTTGGAAGTAAACGAACATGTACGCCAGTATGGAAGAATATCTGAACATACCCTCTGTGCCAAAATTCACGAATTGTTCGTGAATATTATCGGCCAAGAAGGTGTTGTAGTCGAACTACGTTGTGGGATTTTCATCGTTTGAAAAAATGGACAGAAAACCCAGGATGGGCTCATCTACCCATTGGTCAGAATAGTAACCAATTAGGGCACACAGGCAAGAAATGATTTGATTTCCTTTGGTGGAGAAAAGGGAAGAAGGGTAAGGGGGATTGGTGGAAGGGAGTTGAGTGGAGTCGGGGAAGAAAAGCTCGCATATCTGAGCTCTCTGAGGAAAGGTCATTTTCTGGTATAACTCGGTGAGGATTTCTAAATTGAATGGGGATGCAGATTCAGCACAGGAAACTTGCATCATCTGGTCAATGTCTTCGGGAGTGATGAAGAAAAGGACATCTCCGGATGAAGAGACAATGGACTTCTGATCAGGCACATAGTGGGCTTGGCATTTCAGCCCAAATTCCGGAAAATGATGTATCTGGGGGAAAAGGTACAGCGGCAAATTGGACTCCCAGAGCCCAATTTCGTCGCTCTGGTCCAAGAACACCTCTCGTAACCACGACTGGAGGTCTGAAAAATCGAAGTCGCAGATGGTATCTGCGATCAATTGATCTTTATCGACCAAGGGGATTTTTTCCAGGTCGACGCGAGGGGGAAGAAAAGGATTCTATTCTCCCTCTTCTACTCTTGGCTTTGACACCATTTTAGCAACTGTACCTGCAATAAAACGATGTTAGTGGGGAATACTGACTGTAAGTGAAGGTGGCGGAAAAGCAATGGAGGCGTAAGAGTGTATTTCTCTGGTGCGATGGACGAATAGTGCATGAAGAGGGAAAACGATAGTTTTATTTAAAACTGGGTTGGTTGGATGCGGGAAAATGGTCAGCATGACAACGGGTATATTATCCAGTTATTAATGGACAACGGGCCACTTGGGGGTGATATGGCAGGTGACGGTGGCCACAGCATACGGACGGTTGACGTGGTTGCTAGGGATTGGAGGTGAAGTGAAGTGAAAGTGGCCATAAGGGGATGGTCATGAGTGAGGGACTTAGGTACTGACAACCGGGACTGACAGCAGTTATGGGATGGGATGCGACCCTGGGAGCAAGTGGGACAAGTGGACTCAACGGACGATGACGTCCATGAGAGACGGGCTGTCAGATAGCATGTGGGTGATAGGACTCATGGACCAGTAGGACAATGCCACATGTAACAAGGGGTTCACCGAAAGGAATATTCATTCCGGACCCCCCCCCTTTGGTTAAAAGCAGAACACTAGGGGGGGTCCGAAATCCATTGTGAACCATAGATCTGCGCGCTTATTTCCTGACCGCAGATCTTAGCACACTCCTTAATACCCATTCCGGACCCCCCCCCCCTCCATTAAAGGCAGAACGGAGGGGGGGGTCCGAAATTCAATGTGAACCATAGATTTAAGCACTTTGTTCTGGGCCGTCCAGATTTGCGCCCAAGTTATTATCAATTCCGGACCCCCCGCCCTTCATTAAAGGCAGCATGGAGGGGGGGGGTCCGAAATCCAATGTGGGCCATAGATTTAAGCGCTTTGTTCCGGGCCGTCCAGATTTGCGCCCAAGTTATTATCA
>WSFP011352807.1:0-34820 GCA_009831015.1 Picea engelmannii | reverse complement strand
AAAAACCCATAAAGACAACAAAGAGCCTTCATGGCTTCCGCATTCAGAATAATCAATGAAACTGTGACTTCAACCATCATTTTCCATTTGCAACGAAAACCACACAACAACCATTCTGGAGAAATATCACAAGTTTACATAGTTGCCAGTCTCAAGAAAAGAATAGACCCATACATCACCAAGCCAATATCTATTTCATAACCAGAGCAGATTCATGGACGGTGAGAAGACATACTTGTAACCAAAAAGCCTTAAAAACGTGAGCTTGGCCGAGCAGTTATTCCCTTGCCTGAAAATCAGAGCATAACCACAACAAAACACAATTGAACAATAGCCAAGCTAGAGTGATGGCCAGTGGGAGAGGTATGGAGTGACATGCAGTAAATTCACATCACTTCCATCCATTACTCATTCAATCACTTAGTACGCGACATCCAACCATTCCATTAATCCATTCAATTAATCGATGCATCGAAACCAACATCCATTATTTTCCAAATGCGCCACCCTATGTCACATTAACCATTACCAACCACACCATAACACATATCACATGTGGTTCCATATAACTCAATAAATCGTATAGCTACTAACCCTGTTAGCTAGGACTTAATAATAATCCTTTAATTTCAATGCATGTAGTGTAGCATAGTAGCATAGTAGCATAATTTAATTTCTTTCTTAGATTTTTTCATATTTCTTTTATCCTTTTCCATGACTAACATATGTTTTGTGCAGGTGTAATATGTAATAGATCATGGTGCAATTAGCATAGAAATAACAGTTCACATAAGCCCTCGTGACATGGAATTGAGAATTTAGAGTAAAGAAACCCACACATAGCATGAATTATCCATCACCCATTTGTTGTGAATAGAACCAACATTTGAACTTCAATCATGCTCAAACTTGTAAGTAGTGTCGAACAACAACATAAAAATCAAATAAGAACCATATCTAATCCTCCAAACTAAAAGGGGGTCCCACCTACTAGTATTATATATATTGTTAGCTTATAATAATAGGGTTTTAGCAAGACTTTGCAGGAAAAATCCTCGTTGCGATTTATATCGTCAACACGTGGTAAGGTAAGTGAGGCTTAACATCCATGACATCAAAATTTATAACCTTTGGTCCACATAGGTCTAGAGATCCTAACACATATAGAAATAAATTCCTTTGTGAAGGACATGTCTGGAGCACATCCAAAGCCGACATCACGCATGGGGTTTGGCCCAAATCCTTGACAATCGAGTAATTTTGGGTCACTATGGCATTAGGATTGTGGGAACAATGCTTTAGGAATCCTTTTAGAATACGAGGTGGAGGTTCTAGCTAATCAATATGCAAGTTTTTTTTCTGGGGGAGGACGAGGTTCTAGACCTAAACCAGTCCGTGAAGAACTGTAATCGCGATATTGAATGGCTACATCAATCTAATACTGAACCATATTGATGCAAATATGGCCACCATCATGTGCCGAAGGGTTTTGACTCATGCTCGACACATTTCCAGTGTTATAGGTCCCTGAGGCCATATTTTGGTTATGTGGAAAAGGGTTCAGCAACACAACAGGCAGATGAATTATGAGACTTGAGGCTTCCTCAATTTTGGGGCACAAGTGGGTAAGGTGATCATCTATACAAATTTTTTAGGGAAACTTCAGCTTCCTATTTTCTTTCTTTCCCTCACTAGCATTATTATTCGATTTATTATTATTATTGTTGTCCTTGGCTTTGTTATTATTATTCTTCCCACCCTTACGATTATTACCACATCCTTTCCTCTTTTTCCCTCTAGGTTTTTTGGCTACCATTTGGGTTTGATGACGACTATACAAAATGCACATCCACTGACTGGGTGGTGGAGGACGAAGCCAAATATTTTCCCTCTATAGACTGGTTAAGAGACAAATATTTCAGTTGGTTCATCACTTGGTATGTAGTCTTAGCATTTGTAGATCCTATTATGCCATCGACATGAGGCTCAAGATTTTTTCTAGGATCATAATTTGACTGCGGTGTGTCAGGGAGAATTTCATAAAGCATCCCAGATTGAGAATATATAAGGTCCAACTGCTAGGATTTGAAGGTGGCTTCTTCCTCAAATGTCATTCTGGAAGTAGAAACATCCTTTGAAATATAAGGCAACAAATACTTAAGGAACCATTCCAACAGATACTCTAGAGGAATGTAGGATTTAATCAACCTCTTCCATCTATGCCACTCTTGAATATGATCAGAGATATGGGTGGCTTTATCTTGTCGAAGAGTCGATAAAATTTCAAGGTTGACATCGTAACGAACCAACAATTGGAATTGATTGAGAAAAACTAAGACCATCTGGTTGGATGAAAGTTTTGAAGGTTCCCCCAGGTAGCTCGATGTATCACTTCACGACGACCCCTATGAGGGTGCATTGAAATAGCCTCAAACGAATAGAATCATCATTAAAGTAGTTAGATGAGCACCAAAGGTGAAAGACAGTTACATGATCACCTGGGTCCTCACCATTCTTACCTTCAAACTTTGAAATGTCATAAGGAATGTTGGTGGGGACGTGCGACCATGAAGGAACATGACGCATAGGGTCATTCATCAATTTTGACAAGTCTGTAAGATTTAGCATGGCCATAAAAGGGATTCAGGGTTGCAGCATCTGAGCCAATGCTTCTGGGAAAGATTAGGTTTGAGAGATTGCATACCAACAATGGTTTTGGTATATACCATGGCCCTGTCTAATAGGATAGTATCCTCTCCCAACTAATTCATTAAAGGTTGTAAGGGAACCATACCCACGGAATATTCTTGCGAAGAGAAAGCAACATTATAAGGATTATATATGTTTCTCCCAGATGAAGGAACTTTGTACTGAGGGTTTTCCATACCATAAAACTAACTCCCTCCAGATGGAACACCAAAGGAAAAAGGGGATTTTTGCATAATAAAAACGTTCATAGGAATAAACATGAAGGAAGATGGAATGATGAATGAAATATAGGAAGTAAATTGACCACCCATTTGAGCACTCCATCCTAGAGTATTGAAGATAGGATTAGGCCCAGAGGAAAGAGGGTTCCAACCTCCTACCGTAGGAGTCGCTTGGGGAATATGACCTCCACCAAATGAGAAAGAAACATAAGGAGGCATCGTGACCCCATACCCAAAACTAGGATTCATATTAGCCGTCGAAATAGAGGATGAGAATTGGGATGTCATGTCAGTTATACCAAACGAGAAAGGATTAGAGGTCGAATGTATTTATTGAGTATTATAATTCGGCATACCATATGGGAATACAAAAGGATTTGTTCCCATGGGATGAGCACAACTCATGGGTTGGGTAGCATTAGATGAGGGAGCCTCTTGCATCCAAACCATCGATGAAAAGGGAGTCAAGGGGACCCCACTAATCACAACGAATATGGGAGTTGAAGGGCTTCCCGAGACATTCATATCTGACTCAATACTCATGGTAGGATGATCACGATCTTGGGAGGTGGAGATATATGTACCACACTTATTAAATCTATTCCTTTTAGGAGGCAGCTTTGGTAAAGGATCAAGACATGGTGGTAGATTCAAAATATGAAGAGACCGATGAGGAGGATAGTCTCACTCAACGATGAATCAGAACTTGAGATTCAATACAAAATCCTAAGGCCGACTAATAATGAGAGAGAACACTCATAAATAAAGCAAAAGGCCAATGCACAAAAACAGGATATAACGACTAAAAGGGACCTCCCAAACTAAAGAGGGTCCAACTAATACTCTGCAGCAATAGAGTGGAGGTGTCAATATCAATTATCAGGACCCTCGTGGTCTTCACATTATAGTCGGTCATATCCCCCCGGAGAGGAAATACTCCATAAATTTTGTGTGTTGTCTGATCCCTATCTAACTTAAGGTACCTACAAAATAATCCCTGCAAGAAACCTATGCAACTACCTAGGTCAAGCAATTAGAGTCACCATGATATAACCAATGCCCAAGTGAGCAGTTTCAATTTCGGTCCACCATATGGGAAGGTATCAAAGCCTGAAATATTAAAAGCATCGCCTCTCATGGAGGTAAAGGCACTATCAAGACCCCCAATTATGAATAGAACCCCATAAATATCTCCGACTCTAGGAAGGTATTAGAGGGTTATCTATGCAACCAACTTCGCGCAACCTCGTGCTTAACTCCGGTGTGAGTGGAGCCTCTTGAGGACACCAATTATATAATGGGTTTCACCACTCCCTATTCAGACACATATGTTCAATTTTATAGACTTGGAGAAGTTTACTCACAAAATCCTATTCCAAGGCCTTAGGTCCTATGCTTGTTTGTGTACCTTGAAAAATAAAATTGTTTCTAATCAATTTTAATTATTCAACGTTAATTTTAATGGATTTTTCTTACTCAAGAGGTACGATCGTGAAACTAATGGTATTATGACTCAACATATATAAAAATAATCAATTGTAAAAACACTTCTAAGTACTAATCTTGATTTTAAATGAGATGGTATGCTTCTAAATGTTGTTTCTAAAATGCAATCTCTACAATTTAAATGAAGTGAAATCTTTCCTAATATGTCAAAACTAATGTAAAGTATACAAAAGTGCAAATTCCATAAGTAAAATGCAAGAAAACAATTTTTTTTTGTATTTTTGATATAATGAAAAGAAATTTCAAGGACTGAATAAGAACCTCACAGGAAGATCCTACTACAAGAAAAATGAGACAAGCCAAGTAGGATACCAAGAAGTAACTACACATATTAGTGTGCAAGGAAAACAAATGAGAAAAATGACAAGAAATAAGTTCACCCAAAAGATTCACCAATAAAGTAGCTTCCTATCACTCTATAGGCACTTAACAATCATAAAATGGACCCAAGAAGTCTCAGCAACCAACAAAACTCACCCAACAAACACTAAACTCATTCAAAAAGACTAAGAAAATAGTATACGCAACTATTCTTGAAATAATTCGCACATGTACATGCCCTAAAGGAGGACATCTCATGTATGTATGCACCCTGTCAAGGGAAAGCCCGTGTATGTCAAGGAACACACTGCCAAGGCAAGGGTTAGGCCAAGAAACTGAGATGCAAGGGAAAATAAAGGTTTTCAAGCAATAGACGATAGAGAAAATCAGGAAAACACAGAGAAAATAAAGGAGAGAAAACACCCAATACCCCAAAAAGGAGATGTCTCGAGTGGAGTCGCCAATTTTGTTACAAGGAAAATCTCTCTATGTCTAGGGGAAAACCACAAAAGAAAGAACAACACCTAGAAATCAACTCTAATATCAAGTATGCTATATAAATAAAATTCTAACAAAAGAAGGCTAGAATCCTACCTCGTCCGAATGTCCGAAGAAGACCATCGTTGAGCACACGACCCAAATCTTTACACCTGAAACTTGTCTTCAACAACCAAGATACACAAACATGTGGTAATGATATATAACATTATCATATAAATTAACATAATCCATTAACATTCATAAAAAATACGCTCATGGAAAGCTATATAAATATTTGCAAGATATCAATTGGACGAGAAAAGAGTATTTCTATTAATGTAATCAACATAAGTGCATAGGTGACAAACTTTTGTAATGGCACATATCATAATCGAGAAACTAAGTCCCTTTAGTTGGGCCTCCACCACTTCAATCGTCCACAAAGGAAATCTCACATGTAGGAGTCAATGATGTTCTCCATCACACGATAAGAAGAGCTTTGGGGTTGAACACAAGAAGTTCAAACTTTCAAGGAAAAAGGGATGCAGACTCAATTGAGGTGAACTTTATCTAGAGTGTCTTTTCTCTCTATTCTAAATTGAATTCCTTCAATGCTTGTATATGGATCAATTTATATCCTAAAAATGGAATTGAATGGTCCAGTGGGAGCGTTTCCAGTATACAGAAGGTCAAGGATCATAGATCTCTTGACATGGCATGGAAGCCCGATGCATTTTTTATTTTTTGAGCACCAAACCCGATGTACGTGGTTTGTAATGGAGCAACCTGCATACATACATGAGCTATATAATTGGAAGTTCATGTACATGTATAAAAATGTGTATTTTTTAGCTCTGGAGAGATCAAAAAAGGGGAAATGGTGTCTGCAGAGGGAAATGGAAGTCCATCAAATCAAGATGCATGGAGTATGGAAAAATCTTCTATAACATTAGCTTGTTAATCTAGGAAGAAAAGATGATGTATGAGATAGTCCTAAACTTTCCAAACCCAAGAATACTATCTGCAAGTCATGTCAGATTGGAAAGCAATCAAGAGTTCAATTCAAGGCAAGAGAACACTCCACCACTCGACCTCTTGAGTTGATCCATACAGATATTTGTTTCCCTACTAGTACACAATCACCATGAGGTAAAACATATTGCATATTGTTGATTGATGATTATACCAAGATGACTTGGGTTGGATTCTTGAATCATAAATTTGAGGCTTTTGAAAAAATTAAAATCTTTAAAGTACAAGTAGAAAATGAAACGGATTTAAAAATCAAGTGCCTAAGGTCTGATAGAGGAGGAGAATTTACATGTGATGAATTCAACTGTTATTGTGAAAAACATGGGATCAAGAGACAATTTTCCATTGCAAAAACCCCTCAACAGAATGGAGTTGTAGAAAGGATGAACAAAATAGTTCAAGAAATGGCCAAGGCCATGCTTGATGAATTAAAGGTACCCAACACCTTTTGGAGAGAGGTTGTTCAAACTTCTATCAACATTCTCAATAAAACTCACATAAGAGTAAACAACAATAAAACCCCCTATGAGCTATGTCATGGAAAATCAACATCAATAAATCATTTCAAGATATTTAGAAGCAAATGCTACATTAAAATAAATGAAGACAACTTAGGTAAATTTGAAGCTAAATATGATAAAGGTATGTTTTTAGGATACTCCCGAGAAGTAAAGGGTACATGTTCTGCAACAAAATACTCAGTAACATAGTTGAGAGTATAGATGTAAAGGTAGATGAAGGACCATTTCATCCAATGAGACATCAACATCGTGATGATCCATATGATGAACCAATCGTCAATGAAGGACAAGATGATGGAATTAACAAGCATCAAGAACCAGAGGATTCAAAGGAAGAAGAGAGAATGGAAACACCACAGGAAAAGAATCCATCAAGGTATGTTCAAAAACATCATCCAGAAAGTCAGATTCTTGGAAACAAGGAACAAGGTGTACAAACTAGAAGAAAAATTATAGATACATATAGCTCTGCAAATTTTTCACTTTTTTCCATAAGTGAACCCCAAAATAGAGAAAAATAAGATTTAGGATCTTGTTCCAAGACCTAATAACAAGAATGTAATTGGAACTAAATGGGTATACATAAACAAGTTGAGTGAAGATGGACATATAGTTAGAAACAAAGCTAGACTGATATGCAAAGGGTATTCTCAAGTATAAGGAGTGGAATTTGAAGAAACCTTTGCCCCTGTTGTAGAATTGAAGCTATCAGTATGTTTTTTTCCTTTGCATGCTACAAAAAAAATCAAATTTTATCAGATGGATGTCAAATCAACCTTTTTAAATGGACCTAGAGGAAGAAGTTTATGTGGATAAACCAGAGGGTTTCCATCCGATTGACAAAAAGGGTTATGTTTGTCGATTAAATAAATCCTTGTATGGGCTAAAACAAGCTCCAAGATCTTGGTACTACATATGGACAAGTATTTGCACCAGCAAGGATTTGAAAAGGGAACGACTAGTAGCAACTTATACATCAAGGATGAAGGTAATTCTTGTTAATTATTGTAGTATATGTTGATGATATTATTTTTGGTAGTAACATTGAATTAATGAGTAAGAATTTTGTAGATGCAATGTAGCAAGAGTTTGAGATGTCTATGTTGGGGGGACTCTCTTTATTTCTTGGTCTACAGATTTATCAATCAGAAAGAGGAATTTTCATTTCTTAAAGTAAATATCTCAAGGAAATCTTGAATAAATTTGGCAAACTCAACAAAGATGACGATGCTCCATAAATAAATCAAACCATGTACATGTCTATGATAGGAAGTTTACTTTATATCACATCTTCAAGTCCTGACATCGTGCAAGCAGTCGGTTTGGTAGGCAGGTTTCAATCCAATCCTAAAGAAACTCATGTCCTTGTGGTTAAAATAATATTTAGATACATGCAAGGCGCTATTGATTAATTGTGGTATCCAAAAGACACAAACCTCATTCTCAGATATTATACATATGCATAATGGCAAGAGACTATTCATGATAGAAAAATCACTAGTGGAGGTGCATTCTTCCTTGGTATTTGTTTAGTGTCCTGGATCAACAAGAAAAAAACTTCCATTTCCATATCTATAGATGAAGTTGAATATATAGTTTCAACATCATATTGTACTCAATTATTGTGGATAATAAACAATCTCAAGGATATTCAAGTTCCCTGTGATCAACCTATCACCATCATGTGTGACAATACAAGTGCTATCAATATCTCTAAAAACCCTATTAAACACTCTAAGACTAAGCATATCCCAATCAAATATCATTTTCTCAAAGAACATGTTCAGGATCAGGTGGTTAAATTAGAGTATGTTCCTTCCAAATAGCAGATTGTAGATGTTTTTACTAAGCCATTACCAAGAGAATCCTTTGAGTCTCTTAGAAAAAGGTTGGGTGTGATCTCTTCTTTATTACTTCAATAAATAACACAGTTCACTAATTCTACATGTTCCCCATTTGATGTTGTATCAGGGGCAATTGATATTGTTGTTAATAGTTACATTAATCATAAAAATAAGTTTTTTTTTGTGAAGATGTGCATAGTAGAAGTTTGCAATGGTTCTTGATGGTATTCCGTTTGAGGGTGGTTCTATGCACATACAATCCAGGAGCATGTTTCAGCACAAGATTTATGATCCAGGTGGATATTGGTGGCCACCCACCTTTTCCAACTTGCTCAAAACAGGTTTATGACAATTTTGGTAATTTACTATTTTTAGCAGTTTTTTAACTTCTGGGGCCATTTTGAGGGCCTAAATGAAGGTTTTACGGGATAAAGATCCTAAATAATAGAAGAAGACTCTGATTGAGCTCCCAAAATGAATCTCCTCGATGATACCTTTCCAACAAGATATCATGCACCCCAAACATAGATCATATGCCAAAGTTACGCAACCAGGAAGTTGATACACCAAACTACCCAAAACGGGGTCCACAAAACTGTTGGCTTTTCATCTTCTGGGGTTAGGGTTTTGGATTTTCTTTATGATAAAAAATCCTTTGGAGCCTCATTGTAAAATCATCTTCTTTCTAATGCGAGTAGCGGACACATCTCTTCTCAGAGATAAGCTACCACCATTCTAGCGAGTCTTTCACTCTCTATTTTTACAGTCTTTGTACATTTTTGCTCATTAATAGAAAATTGTGTATTATTGTATCTCTGTGTTTATGGTTGCATATCTGATACATTTATGTTATATTATTGGATATCCGAGATATCTCTATACATTTATTTATTATATCTCCACTCTCATTTCATGCCGAAAATAATCTGGATCAATGGTATCAGAGAAGGCTGCTCTTGATCATTTTCAGTGCATGTCCCTGACGAGGCCTGAGTATAGAATGTTGGGTATCAAGATTGTCTCTCTTGAATACAATCGCTCTTTCACATCCAAGAAACCCTCCATGGTGTAAGAAAAGAAAAATGACAGAGAAAACGATTCTATTAATCTGTTGCTTGAGCAAGCTCTCACGCTACAGAGGGACGAAATGATGGAGAATTTTTCCCACATCGTTCAATGCCTGCCGATAACAAGAGGCACGTATTCATCAAGCAACCACTTTGGAAGTACCTCACCTTTCAAGGTACAATTTAATTTTGATATTCCCATATTTGAAGGACAGATAGATGCAGATTCCTTAGAAAAATGGTTAAATCTACTAGAAGGTTGTTTCTCTATTCATAATTTCTCTGACAGGGAAAAGATCAACTTTACACTTCTTAAGGATATCCCCCATGTAATACATTGGTGGGAAACTTACTCAGAGAAAAATTCCATAGAGGATTTTGGAATATATGGGGTCGATCCCACTTGGGATTTTTTTGTGGATGCGGTAAAGGAACAATATTACCATGTTGTCAACTATGAGGACTAGTACATGAGATGGACCACACTGCGGAAAGAAAGGGGCCAAGTAGTTATGGAGTTCTCCAATACCTTCCATACCTTGCGCACCAAGCTGGGTATCAAAGAGTCTGAATGACATTTGGTACCGTCGGGCTCTACACAGATACATCCAAACTGAAATGAATTTTTTGGGCATCTCATCACTCGATTCTTCTTGTCGATATGTTGTTAAAATCGAGCAGAAGTTTAAGCAGCAAAACAAATGGGAGTTCGGGTCTGCAAATATACAACAACCAAAGTATGATAAAGACGACCCTAACAAACAACATCATGAAGACTAGTCCAAGCCACAAGAAAAGAAGGGTCACAGAAAGACGAAGAAGGACACTGGAAAATGGTGTGATTTCCACAAAATATCCTGGCACAACACCGATGAATGTTGCTCAAAGAAGTCATTGGTGGTCGAGATAAAAGACAAGGAGATGAACCCTTATGCGGAATTTGATTATGAAAATACTAATAGAAGACAGATCATTGACGCAGACCCCACTGCTATTGTCGCGACCACATCAATTCAACCATAAGAAACAACAAATTCTGAAGAGGGGGAGCACCTTTTTCATTCACAGATGTGGGTGAAGGGGACCCCGCTGCATTTTATAGTTTATAGCGGAAGCCAGAAGAACCTCATCTCAGCAAAGGTTTTCAAATAGTTGGGATTGTCGACAACACCACACTGGCATTCATAGAACATCAGGTGGCTTCACCAGGGACAGGATATTTGTGTCAGCCAACAGTGTCGATTATCATACAACATCCAACCCTTCAAGGACAAGGTATTATGTGATGTTTCCCCCCTGTATGTCTATGATGTTCTCTTGGGCTAGCCATACATGTGGAAGCACCATGCTATTTATGAGTCTCGATCCCGTAGTGTCATTGTTACTCTGTGGGGTCATCTCTACAAGATACCAGAGGTAATTCTAAATATTTTCCCACCTAAAAAGTGTCGCAAGGTAGTATCTCATACTACAAAATTTAGCTTCTTCACAGTCTGTTCAAAGCGTGAACAAAAGAACACCATTGTAGCCTCAATCCAAGCACCTTCTATCCAATAGAAGCATGTCGACAAGATTGCAACAAAGTGTAAATATTCCTTCTGAACACATGCATCTCATGTAGCCAGACTGGTTAAAAGGGTCCAACCCTTCCAACCACAGGTTTGTGACAACGTTCAATAAGCTAAGCATCGCAGCTTCTTCAACACGGTAAGCAACTCATCAAGATGCAGATTTAGGAAACACTTTTCCCTCTCCCTGGGGAACTAAACACAATGGATACCATTGCTTCCTAAGGACGGAGGATTGATATAGGTGTATATTGGTGTCCACCCACCTTTACCAATTGGCTCAAAATATTGTTTTTGAAATTTTGGTAATTTACTATTTTTAACAGTTTTTTAACTTCTGGGGACATTTTGAGGGCCTAAATGAAGGTTTTTCGGGATCAAGCTTATCAATGGTAGCCGAAGGCTCTAAGTGAGCCCCCAAAATGAATCTTTTCTATGATACCTTTTCAACAAGCTATCTGTGCCCCAAACATATATTGTATGCCAAAGTTACGCCCCCGGGAAGTTGATACACCAAACTACCCAAAACGAGGTCCACAAAACTGTTGGCTTTTCATCTTCTGGGGTTTGGATTTTCTTTATGATAAAAATGCCTTTGTAGCCTCATTATAAAATCATCTACTTGTGAATGCGAGTAGAGGACACATCTCTTCTTAGAGATAAGATGCCACCATTCTAGCGAGTCTTTCACTCTGTATGTTTACAGTCTTTGTATATTTTCGCTCATTAATAGAAAATTGTGTATTACTGTATCTTTGTGTTTATGGTTGCATCTCTGATACATTTATGTTATATTATTGGATATCCAAGATATATCTATACATTGCTTTATTATATCTCTACTCTCATTTCGTGCCGAAAATAATCCAGATCACTTCCAGAGGTCCTTCTTCCAAGGGGAGAATATACAGTCTCTCTTTTTCATTGTTTTCAAAGGGGGAGAGTAACAAACAAAAAACAACAAACCCAGATGTTGATACACATTGAAAGGGGGATTTTTTTGTGCACATTTAAAGCGATACAAACTTATCATAAAGGCCATTAATTGAAATTTACACACATTGAAAGGGGAACAACTTAACATAAAGGCCATTGATTTAACATTCATGATCTTTTGGTTGCCATCAATGACAAAGGGGGAGTTTTTTTCATAGGTGTTTTCATTGATGTCAAAGTGGCCATGGGCATGGTCAATAATAGTGTAATAACAAACAAGGATGAAAATAGAAGTGCACACAATAATAGACAATATCTCATAGAGTATGATGCACAACCATAGGAAGTCGTGAAAGGATGAAAAAAAAAGTGCACAGAAGGATCGAAGGATGAAAGGATCAATGGTGCAAATGAATATCAATGGCTAGGAATTAATCGCATATATGATCGGTGGAGAAGAAATTATTGGCGATAATAGATAACTACAGCCGGATTGACAGAGGGATGACCTACGATGCAGTTCAAAAGTGAAGTACGATGGAGAAAAATGCAACGTAGTAGATTGTGATAGATTTCATTGTCTGTGATTGCAAAATGGAGCTACATATGTTAGTGCTACAATGTGACAATGGATGTTCAATGATTGCATGGTACCTTGAGCTAGTGTGATGAATGGTGTAGTGGACTGTGACGAAATGAAGTCGGTCGCTTGTCAATGGTGTAGAAGAAAAATTGCAAGGTGCCTTGAGCTAGTGCGACAAACGATGTAGTGGACTACGATGAAACAAGTGGTATTTAAACAGTCACCAGGGTGCTCTCATAATATGGTGGGACAACTGGGCGAGTACACTGTAGGGGAAGTGCGACAAGTTGAAGAATTGTGACTTGAATTTTGTGCTCCTAATCTATCTACACATTGGGCGCTTTGTAAACTAGAATGTAAATGGATGTGTCAATTTTGATGAGATGCAATATTTGGTCACATAATTGATATTTCATTAATCATTGAAAGGATCAATGATGATCCTTGAATGTTTTCGTAAAACAAGGAAGATTTGGTCAGTTTGATTTAGTCAAAGAATGTCCAATCATAATTGAACGAGAAATATTCTTAATTTAGATAGAAGTATGTGCATGTATAACTAACTGGAATTTTACATGGTCGATATATGTCCACAATATAATTTTTATGCATCCACATGCTTAATTTAGACAGAAGTGTGTCCACATATAACTAACTGGACCTTGATTCGGTCAAGATATGTCCACAGTACAATTGTTATGCATCCACATACATTTGGTCAAACTCAGGCAATGATATTATAAATAGGGATGTGCGCTGATCAAGTATTAGTTGAATGGAAGAGAGGAAAAATCCCATGTAACTTTGAGAAATATTTAATTGTGTAAGAAATTTTTTTTTGAATACAGGGTGGTTGGGTGGCGCAGGGGAGAGGACTAGTGTCCTCACTCTATAGGTTGGTTCCTGAGAGGATTGGTGTCCTCTTCATTTGTAACAAGTTGGTGCTTGAGAGGATTGGTGTTCTCATTATTTGCAATAGGTGGGTGTCAGTCGAGATGAAAGGTTAGAAATTGTAAGTTGGTGCTTGCAGAAGAACATAAAGAAATATGTTTTGTGGTTTTCTCCCGCATTGGGTTTCCACGTAAACTTTCTGGTGTACTATTTTTTATGTGTTGTTTTGATTTTTACATGCATTGATAATTAAGTAATCACTTCAAAATATTTAAAGAAAATAAAATTGAGAAAATTGATACAATATTGATTCACCCCCCCATCTCAGTATTACTGTGAATATCAATACCATATTCTAAAGTGCCAAGTAAAAAAAGAGAACCCACGGTAAACCATGCCACGTCTTGGAACTATTGACCCTCTCTGCTCTCCTACATAGGTCATGTTTTTTTTCTATGACAGATCCATCTGTGAGTGAAATACGCTTTGCTAGGTTTACATTTTCCTTTGGGAAGGAGGCTGAAAAGCATGTATTTCATGCTTAGTGTAACCATAACCATGTTACAGTTTCCTTTGGGAATGAGGTTGGATAGAATGTATTGCATACTTCGTGTAACTAGAACCATGTTGTTTTTGCTTCAATGGACACAACCTTGCCAAATAAAGCTTCGGGAAGGTGAATTTCCAATATTTGTTTAGTTGCAAAGATTAACAAAATTATAACTCTCAGCTATTATATATACCATAAGGTAAGGTGATTCCTGGTATAATATATATGTTAGTCATTACATAATCCTTTATCTTGATATAATAGTGTTTTACCTCTTTAAATGATGTCTCCATTCAATTCTTTCACAGGCTTGACTCTTCGAGCGTTGAATGGGAAAGTTGTGCAATACCTAGTTCAGTAACCTTCCCGCTCTTGTCACTAAATATGATGAAAAAACTAAGGACGACATAAAACAGAAGGGGGAAGAATCCTTTTTTAAGATCATATTGCCCACACATGATGAAATAAATATTCCATTTTGGTCGATTTACACTATGCCAGTGTCAAATTCGTTCCTAACTATGTTGAACACAACAAAGTACAATATGATGAGAAAAATATGAACCTTTACCTTCCCAAAGTAAAGTTGAGAAACAACACAGAGGTAGTCCTAAGAAATTTGGTGGAATTTCAAGCTTCGGAGGTGCATGGTGTGATGGTTTTCACATGATACACTGATTTCATGAATGGGATTATCAACCACTGAAGAGGATGTGAGATTACTAAAAAAAAAGGAAATTATTTCGAACCACCTCCAAACAGATAGAGAGGTTGCTAGTTTGTGTAATGGTGTGGGTAAGTGTATCATCATAGTATAGTTTGTGAACACATGTATATTTGGCCCTTGAAATTTCTATTTGTGGTATATGCATCGATAATTCTACCCCTCACATGCTTATAGAACTACTATTGTATCTATGATCGAAAGAAATAGTTAATAAACTCCAATTCTTGCAAGATTAGAGGTGTGCACTAGAATATTCAAAACATTCAAATCCAATCTAGAACTACCACTTCTAACTATTTAAAGATTCGTATTTGTGATAAACGTATTCTACCTTGCATAGGCATAATAGTTCTCATTTGGAAATGGTTAGAATCAGGCACACTGAGCTTGAAACTGTCTCCAACTTTTCATGTATGGTTTAGCCATTTTTGAGTAATAGTCACCATGCATCTCCATGTTTTTGAAGGCATTTCATTTATTTGTTTCTTCTCTATATTTCTTTTTATCTGTGTTCTCAAAATTTGTATTTTAAAATAATAATATGAAACACACACACACACACACACACACACACACACATATTCCATTTCAGTTTCTTTTACGAAATATCTCAAAGACACTACAAATTCTTGATAAAATGTTAATTAAAACAAGAACCACTTAATGGTAGAGTCTGTTTTTTGTTGTTGTTTTGGATCAATAACACTAGGAATAAAAGAACAACATTTACGAAGGGAGAGGGATAACTATTAGTATCAATTTGGAAGTGTTTTTTTGTTTCCATCCCGGTCAAATACAAATGCACCTCTGGCACTCGTCAGGCATGTAAAGGTCAAAACCTTCTACACCATATGCGCTCAAAGATATCACACGTACACAACAAGGAATTGTATCTTTGGTCATGTGGTTATAGGGGGAAAGGTAGTGGCATTTATGAGGGTGAGAACCTATTATTAGTGTAATAGCTTGGTGTATTGGTGCTGAGCCTCTATGCCTCGGTTAGATTCAAAATTAAGTTTCTTCATTTACAGGTGCTTCAACGAATGAAATTAATGGTGGTGCTTCAATTGGAGCTACTGCCAAACCAAGGTCTAAACCAAGGTATTTTGTGGGATTATTTTCTATATTCAAGTCCCTAACACAGTAGGTTTTCATAGAAAAACTATTATTTTGAAAAAAAGTGTTGTTATAGAATTTTTGTAAACATCATTTATCTAAAACATAAAAAATCCATCCCCAAAGTTATTGTTATAAAAGATAGTTACATTCCATCCTAGTTGTGTTAGAAATGAGTCTTTATTTTACCCTATATATACAATGATAACACAATGAGTATTTATGTTATTCTGTATATACAATCATTGTATCCAAAATGTTGTTCCCTACACACGTCATGGTTAGTCTTATTCTCTACTGTAATAGAATCAAAGAAAGAAAGAAAAAGTTGGAGTCTCTATCATTATCCTTATTATTTTAGGCCTGATAAGGGAAAGGTTGAGGAGGCAACCAAGCTAGGTCGAGCACAAACAAAAGGGCGAGGTGAGGTATTAGGCAGCCCAAGGTTGGTGGATGAAGTGGTACACCCTACCATCCGACCTGCCTTATGTATTTCTTGCGCAAATTAATGGAGTATTTTGTTAGAATTAATAATCAATTCGGTTCCAAACATAGAAAAAATTTCACTCGATACCTGCAACATATGCAAATTTAAAGAAGTTGGCAATATAGTAAGTATATTTCTTACTTTCATCTGATTTTTTTTTCGCATCTAACTTCCTATTGCATGTCATGTACTTGATTGAGTTATTTAATTCTCCAATGATGATCTATGTGGATATCAATGGCCACCCACCTTTTCCAACTGGCTCAAAACAGTTTTCTGGCAATTATGGCAATTTACTATTTTTAGCAGTTTTTAACTTCCGGGGCCATTTGAGGGCCTAAATGAAGGTTTTTTGGGATCAAGATTCGAAATGATATCTGAAGGCATATTTGAGCGTCCAAAATGAATCTCCTTGACTATACCTTTCCAACGGGCTATCATACGCCTAAAACGAATATCGTATACAAAAGTTACGACCCCGGGAAGTTGATGTACTAACTTACTCAAACGGGGCCCACATGAATTTTGGCTCTTCATCGCCTAGTGTTAGGTTTTTGGATGTCTAGGGTTTTTGGAATTATTGTTTAGTGTAAAAAGGATTTCAGAGCCTCATTGTAATCATCTTCTTGCGAATGTGAGTCGCCGTCACATCTCTTCTCAGAGATAAGTTACCACCATTCTAACGAGTCTTTCACTCTGTATTTTTACAATCTCTGTACATTTATTTCATTAATAGAAATCATGTATTATTGTATATATGTGTTTATGGTTTCATCTATGATACATTTATGTTATATTATTTAATATCTGTGATATCTCTATGCATTTCTTTATTATATCTCCACTCTCAGTTTGTGCCGAAAATAATCCGGATAAGTGGTATCAGAGCAGGTTGCTCTTGATTGTTTTTTTCAGTGCATGTCCCCGACGAGGTCTGAGTATATAAATATGGGTCTCGAGCTTGTCTCTCTTGAGGACAATAACTCTCGGACACCTAAGAAACCCTCAATGGCGGAAGAAAATAAAAATAACGGAGCAGACGATCCTATCAGTATGTTGCTTGAGCAAGCTCTCACACGACAGAGGGACGAAATGACAAAGAATTTTTCCCACATACTTCAACGCCTGTCGATAGAAACAAGCACATCTTCATCAAGCACCCAATTTTGAAGAACCTCCCCTTTCAAGGTACAAATTAATTTTGATATTCCTGTATTTGAAGGACAGATAGATGCAGAAGCCCTAGACAAATGGTTAAATCTGCTAGAAGGGTATTTATTTGTTCACAATTTTTCCGACAGAGAAAATATCACCTTTGAACTCCTTAAAGCTCTCCCTCATGTCAAACATTGGTGGGAAACTTACTAGGAGAAAATTTCCATAGAGGAGTCTGGAATATATGGGGCCGAGCCCACTTGAGATTTTTTTGTGGACACGATAAAGGAACAATATTACCCTGTTGGCAACTACGAGGACCAATACATGAGATGGACCACACTGTGGCAAGAGAGGGGCCAAGCAGTTCCAAAGTTCACCAATACCTTCCATACCTTGCGCACCAAGCTGGGTATCAAAGACTCCAAACGACATTTGGTTCTGAAATACCATTGGGCTCTACATAGATACATCCAAACTGAAATGGATTTTCTGGACATCTCATCACTCGATGCTACTTATCGATATGTTGTTAAAATCAAGAAGAAGTTTAAGCACTAGAAAAAATGGGAGTTCAGATCTGCAAATCCACAAAAACCAAAGTATGACAAAGACGACCCTAACAAACAGTCTCTTGAAAACTAGTCCAAGCCATAGGAAAAGAAGGGTCACGAGAAGACAAAGAAGGACATCGGAAAATGGTGCGATTTCCACAAAATCCCCTGGCACAACACCGATGAATGTCGCTCAAAACAATTATTGGTGGATGAGATCAAAGACAAGGAGATGAAACCTGATTCTGAAAATACTGGTAAAAGACAGATCATCGACACAGACCCCACTGTTATTGTCGCGACTGCAACAATTCAACCAGAAGAACCAACAGATCCTGAAGAGGGGGGGCACCTTTTTCATTCACAAATGTGGGTTAAGGGGACCCCGCTACATTTTATTATTGATAGCGGAAGCCAGAAGAACCTCATCTCAGTAGAGGTCGTCAAACTGTTGGGATTGTCGACAAAACCACACCCGCAACCATACAACATCGGGTGGCTTCGCCAAGGATGATATCTTTGTGTCAGCCAACAGTGTCGATTGTCATACAGAATCCAACCCTTCAAGGATGAGGTATTATGTGATGTTGCCCCACTGGATGTTTGTGATGTTATCTTGGGCCAACCATATATGTGGAAGCGCCATGTTGTTTATCAGTCTCGACCCTGCAGTGTCATTGTTTCTCTGGGGGGTCATCTCTACATAATACCATAGGTAGTTCCGACTACTGTTCCACCTAAAAAGTACCGCAAGGTAGTATCTCATACTACAAAATTTATCTTCTTCACAATCTATTCAAAAGGTGAACAAAAGGATATTGCAACCACAATAGCCTCAGCCCAAGCACCTTCTATCCAACAGAAGCAGGTAGACAAGATTGTAGAAAAGTGTAAAGATTCCTTATGCACAAAATAATCTAATGTATCTAGTCTGGTTAAAAAGGTCCAACCATTCCAGCCACATTCTCATGATAGCCTTCCACAAACCGAGCAACGCGACGTCTCTAGCAATGCAAGCAACTCACTAAGATTCAGATTCAACAAATGCTTTTTCCTCTCCCCTAGGCACTCAATGCAATGGATACCATTTCTTCCTAAGGAGGGAGGATTGATCCAGGTGGATATCGATAGCCACCCACCTTTTCCAACTAGCTCAAAACAATTTTTTGACAATTTTGGCAATTTACTATTTTTAGCAGTTTTTAACTTCCAGGGCCTAAATGAAGGTTTTTCTGGATCAAAATTCTCAATGATAGATGAAGGAATATTCGAGCCCCCAAAATGAATCTCCTCGACGATACCTTTCCAATGGGATATCATACGCCTAAAACGAAGATCGTATGCAAAAGTTATGACCTCGGGAAGTTGATGTACTAACTTACCCAAACTGGGCCCACATGAATTTTGGCGCTTCATCTCCTAGGGTTAGGTTTTTGGATGTCTAGGGTTTTTGGCATTCCTGTTTAGTGTAAAAATGCCTTCAGAGCCTCATTGTAATCATCTTCTTGTGAATGCGATTAGTTGTCACATCTCTTCTCAGAGATAAGCTACCACCATTCTAACGAGTCTTTCACTTTGTATTTTTACAGTCTCTGTACATTTATTTCATTAATAAAAATTGTGTATTACTGTATATATGTGTTTATGGTTGCATCTATGATATATTTCTGTTATATTATTGAATATCTGCAATATCTCTATGCATTTCTTTATTATATCTCTGCTCTCATTTCGTGTCGAAAATAATCCGGATAAGTGGTATCAGAGCAAACTGCTCTTGATCATTTTTTTTCAGTGCATGTCCCCGACGAGGTCCGAGTACAGCAAGTTGGGTCTCGAGATTGTCTCTCTTGAGGACAATTTCTCTTGCACACCCAAGAAACCCTCAATGGAAGAATAAAATAAAAATGAGGGAGTAGACGATCCTATTAGTGTGTTGCTTGAGCAAGCTCTCACGCGACAGAGGGATGAAATGATGGAGAATTTTTCCCACATCCTTCAATGCCTTTCGATATAAATAGATGCATCTTCATCAAGCGACCACTTTGGAAGCACCTCTCCTTTCAAGGTACAAGTTAATTTTGATATTCCTGTATTTGAAGGACAGATAGATGCAGAAGCTCTAGACAAATGGTTAAATATGCTAGAAGGGTATTATATGTTCACAATTTTTCTGATAGAGAAAATATGACCTTCGCACTCCTTAAATCTCTCCCTCATGTCAAACATTGGTGGGAAAATTACTGGGAGAAAAGTTCCACAGAGGAGTCTAGAATATATGGGGTCGAGCCCACTCGGGATTTTTTTGTGGACGCGGTAAAGGAACAATATTACCCTGTTGGAAACTATGAGGACCAATACATGAGATGGACCACACTGTGGAAATAGAGGGGACAAGAAGTTCAAGAGTTCACCAACACCTTCCATACCTTTCACACCAAGCTGGGTATCAAAGATTCTGAACGAAATTTGGTTTTGAAATACCATGGGGATTTACACAGATACATCCAAACTGAAATGGATTTTCTGGACATCTCATCACTCGGTGTTGCTTATCGATATGTTGTTAAAATCGAGCAGAATTTTAAGCACTAGAAAAAACGGGAGTTCAGGTATGCAAATCCACAACAACCAAAGTATGACAAAGACGAACCTAACAAACAGTCTCCCGAAAACCAGTCCAAGCCACAGGAAAAGAAGGGTCACGGAAAGACAAAGAAGGACACTAGAAAATGGTGCGATTTCCACAAAATCCCCTGGCACAACACTGATGAATGTCGCTCAAAACAGTCATTGGTGGACGAGATCAAAGACAAGGAGTTGAACCCTGATTCAGAATATGATTCTGAAAATATTGGTAAAAGACAGATCATTGACGTAGACCCCACTGCTATTGTCGCGATCAAAATAATTCAACCAGAAGAACCAATAGATCCTGAAGAGGGGGAGCACCTTTTTCATTCACATATGTGGGTGAAGGGGACCCAGCTGAATTTTATTGTTGATAGCGGAAGCCGGAAGAACCTCATCTAAGTAGAGGTCGTCAAGCAGTTGGGATTGTCGACAAAACCACACCCGCAACCATACAACATCGGGTGGCTTCGCCAAGGACGATATCTTCGTGTCAGCCAACAGTGTCGATTGTCATACATCACCCAACCCTTCAAGGATGAGGTATTATGTGATGTTTCCCCACTGGATGTCTGTGATGTTCTCTTGGGCCAACCATATATGTGGAAGTGCATGTTGTTTATGAGTCTCAACCCCGTAGTGTCATTGTTTCTCTAGGGGGTCATCTCTACATAATACCATAGGTAGTTCCGACTACTGTTCCACCTAAAAAGTTCCTCAAGGTAGTATCTCATACTACAAAATTCAGCTTCTTCATAATCTATTCAAAAGGTGAACAAGAGGATACTGCAACCACTACAGCCTCGACCCAAGCACCTTCTATCCAACAGAAGCAGGTCGACAAGATTGTAGCAAAGTGTAAAGATTTATTCTACACAAAATAATCTCATGTATCTAGACTGGTTAAAAAGGTCTAACCCTTCCAACCAGATGCTTGTGATAACCTTCCACAAACCGAGCAACGCGACGTCTCCAACAAGGCAAGCAACTCACCAAGATTAAGATTCAACAAACATTTTTTCCTATCCCCCGGGCACTCAACACAATGGAGACAATTTCTTCCTAAGGAGGGAGGATTGATCTAGGTGGATATCAATGGCCACCCACCTTTTCCAACTAGCTCAAAATAGTTTTATGGCAATTTTGACAATTTACTATTTTTAGCAGTTTTTAACTTCCGGGGCCATTTTGAGGGCCTAAATGAATGTTTTTTCGGGATAAATCTTCTCAATTATAAATGAAGGAATATTTGATCTCACAAAATGAATCTCCTCAATGATACCTTTCCAACGGGCTATCATATGCCTAAAACAAAGATCGTATGCAAAAGTTACGACCCCAGGAAGTTGATGTACTAACTTACCCAAACGAGGCCCACATGACTTTTGGCGCTTCATCTCCCAGGGTTAGGTTTTTGGATGTCTAGGGTTTTTGGCATTCCTGTTTAGTGTAAAAAGGCCTTCAGAGCCTCATTGTAATCATATTCTTGCGAATGCGAGTAGCCGTCACATCTCTTCTTAGAGATAAGCTGCCACCATTCTAATGAGTCTTTAACTCTGTATTTTTACAGTCTCTGTACATTTATTTCATTAATAGAAATCGTGTATTACTATATATGTGTGTTTATGGTTGCATCTCTGATACATTTATGTTATATTATTAAATATCGACGATATCTCTGTGCATTTATTTATTATATCTCCGCTCTCATTTCGTGTCGAAAATAATCCGGATCAAACAAGAACGATTCCATGGTGATAATGTAATGTATCTCTAGTTTAATCGTTCATACAATGTACTAATAGACGAGGAGGAGGTAGGAAGGATGAGGCGATGAGAAAAAATATGCCAAACTTTCATGTTGCATGTTACACACTTACACTTGGTGAAGTTGTTGCATGTTACACACTTGGTGAAGTTGTTACCATGAGGAGATGTACTTAACTACTATGGACTATATAACAAATATGGACTAAAAATTTAATGTTAGCTTTAAGCTTAGCATTGATCCACATTGTAATATATATTGTAAACACATATCATGTTTCCTAACTGTAAAGCCAAAAATTCAATGAAATTTCCTTTTATTGCTTCGATATGAGACAAAATAAGACTTTGAATCTAAAACTTAGACTTAAAAATGAAATGCAAACAAAAAAAAATTATATGAGTTTGCCAAAAATTTAACTTGAAACAATAAAAGCTCCTTGATTTGCATGCTAAATTAACAAGGAAAATTTGAAACTATTACTATTAGTCCCTACATCCCCAGGGAACTAATAAAGATTTACATAAGAGATGAACTTTAAGATAAGAGAGGAACTTCAATGGAATCATATATTATCTTAGTTAAGTATTTCTTGACTAAGATGGTAAGAATTAAATATATTGAATTTGAAATATATGTTATTAAGGAAATGATTATTATGAATATTGATTAATTGTTTGCAGATGAAGATAATGTTATTAAAAAAATGAAGAATAATATTATTTTAAGCTAAAATATTTATCTCTAAGAGTAAGGGTTTATTCCAAGTTTAAACAGTTGATCCAAAAAAATAATAATATTGTTTTAAGTTAATATACTCTTTTTTAAAAATAAATTTAAGAGTGGGAGTTTATTCCAAATTTGAAAAATCTAGGTAGATAGATGATCTTCAACGATAAATCAGTGTCTTGAGATTTTTTCAATAGAGCTTGGAAAAAAATTTAATATTTTAGCAATGTAGGTGGGGTATTGCATATTTCAGATTTATTTAAGTTAGACGACAAATAATTTTGTAAAATTTCATATTTTAAAGTTTTTTTTTAAATGTATAAAGGATAAAAATAAACAAAGGTTATATGTGTTTGGTGACTTTTTATTGGTCATAAACTTGATGAAGAGGGTTGGTTATTTGCATAACAAAGTCCTCATATCTATGGGCGATGTGTCGTTGGATGTTATAGGTTCACATTACCTTCACTTATGAATTTTTGGGAGAATTAAATCCAATAAACTCATGGAGGATATTGAAGAATTAATTCCTTGTAATATTTAATGAATACATTGTAATATGTTAAAGAGAAATACTATGCATAAAACTTTATATATGAATCAAATATGAGGACAAGGAAATACATTGTAATATGTTAAAGAGAAATATTATGTATAAAACTCTATATATGAATCAAATATGAGGACAATGAAAGAAGTTAGGGATGAGGATCAAGTTTTTTGAGTGATTTATGTATAAATTATTGAAAATAGTGATGGAGGGTTGAACTTACTATTTAATTACGATATGGTTGTTATGATCACTTATTTTTATATAAAACGACCTATTGTACAATAGAAACACACACAAAAATAAATGATTGAATATAATTTTCCCTTCAAATATTTCTTGAGTATAAACTCTTGGTGTCTCTTGCTTAATAGTTGTTTGTGTATGTAATATTCCCAAATGGAACTATGTGGAAATTTTCAGTTTTCAATGTTTCTAGTGAGTATTTTGGTCAAACAATTCACACATGTAGTTTGTGGATCTTGTATTTGGGTTTATTGTTAAGTGTGATATCACAATTGGTTTGAAATTATAGATATGAAATTTAAACAAAAATAGAACATATAGAAACAACAATAGAACAACCACAAAACTCAGATCTGCAATTTATTTAAATATATAGCTGACCTTGGTACAAGAGACGATCAGATCTGGAATAAAGATGGTAGAATAAAATGAATGGATGAGAATAGCTCCAAGATACAATGAAAATAATGAGAGATGGCCTCTCCTAGACTCCCAACTGCAGCAACAAGATAAGAAAGATCAATTTATTTCCCTACTAACTTCTAGATTAATGTTTTGGCTGAGTTGCACCCCTCTCTGGCTGTAAGTCCTCCTAGTGTTACAAAATAATTCCCCTACGGACAGGTGAATATTCCCTTGGATTCTAGACCCCTAATACCAAGATAGAAAACCACAAATGGACACTAACATCCCTTTGAATTCAGTTTAACTAATCAGAAAGAGAAAGAGATGGAAGAAAGTGTGATGCACCTTATTCCGTAGTTCTTCCTCACTGCTCCCAATCTGAGCTTGATCTCCAAAATCTTCAACACAACATGATACATGTAATACAATGGACAACAAAGAGAGACAAAGAACTCCTATTCTACGAGAGTAGATTAAATAAATTCATCTACCAAGATCGACAATAATATGCAAGAATACACAAGCTTGAAGGGAATAGGCCAAGTATATTGATGAGAAATTTAAAGAGATACTTACAATCATGTATGATGTTGCATCATCTTCTCCAAGTCCTCCTTGTCCAACCCTTGCACGATGCTCCCAAGATCATAAGTTTGATATCCAAAAATCTTCCTCTTTTCACCTTGGAAAGGCCTCCTTTTATAAGCTTGGGTGGCTCAACCACCATGAGTAGATTTGGGGATTAGTTAAATATATGACTCATTTAGGTTAGGATCTGATCCTAGAATAGTGTCATAGGATATCATTCGATCCAAACCAACCTCATCTCCAAGAGATGGCCTTCAGAAAGAGGCGAGATTCTCCAAATTTACTCTAACCAAGATCAATGATCCCCTATAGTTAGATATAGAGCGTTGATCCTATATCAACGCTCCATAAATAAGGTAAAGGGGGAATTCATATATGGGGTAGTGCTCCTAATCATGTCCAGGGGAGCGCTACCCTTAAAAGATGATCGATTTTTCAAGTAAAAGGTGTGTTTCTAGCCTTGAAATGATGGGTTTCTTCCTCCAATATGACTTAGGGATCATGTCAAGTGTTCTTTGATGGTTTCAAGGGGTTAAAACACATAGAAAAACATAGAAAAGTGCATTCAACACTTAGTAAGGTGCATACAACACTTGACGACACTTACCAAGGTGCATATGACACTTTTACGACACTTAGGGTGAGATAATTAAGTGTGGAATTTTGATGTGTAACAAATTTCCCCCTAAAGTGTGAGGTCAGAAGAGACACTAATGGCTGAAACACTTTACAATTATTTAATGCAAGGGCGTGGAGTTGGAGAACCTGGAAGAAGCTGCAAACAACCATCAAACAATATTAATATATGTTCCATTTTTTATGCAGGCATACCTATGCTCAAAATACAATATGACTCAAAGAACGGTTTTCGACCAATACACTGTGGATCCATGAAAAATATTGACTAAGGATATGGCCACCAAAGATACAATGTGGATCCATACCTCCATGACATGAACTGATCATAGCAGCAAAAAATACACAGTGGAGCTATGAGATGATAAAACATAGCCACATACCAATACAATGTGGATCTATGTGACAATATATATATTAGCATTCTCAAAGGATATCCTTCGCAACCTGGGCAAAGAAGATAACATAGTGAATTCTCAACCCAGTGTCTTCGTCCCAATATCGATGTGGTACGAATATATACATGTGAATAGATGATTTGATATCGAACATGGTTGAAACCACTTGATTACCGATCATTGAGGTAAATCCTTAACACGTGCGATGGAAATCACCAATTACATCAATGAATCCCAAGGTACCTAGTACATTCTAGTGAATGTGAATAAATGAGTTGATGTCGAACATTCGTGGAACCATCCGATCAGAGGTCAATGATGTAAACTTACTGTCGGAAGCAAGGGGGTTTGTCATTAAGGCATGCAGGTCCCAAGGTACTAACTGGTTTCTAAGTCTAATTCATGGATGATGTGATGAAGTCGACAAGAAAAGACTCATCGAAGGAGGGATTTGATGTATCACCCATCATCGACACAAAACTGACACAGGAAAGTGATGTAATATCGTGAATCGAATGAGTATGGACTGACACATGAAATGGAATTTGGAAATGCTATAGATGGATGGTTTGAAGTGAAAATTCCCTTGAACATGATGAGGCACGACAACTGACTTGGAAACATTGACTCGACAAGTACCAAGAATGTAATGTGACGACAATAAGAGCACTCTTCGACTGGACGAAAAAGTATGGTGACACATGGAATTGGTATGACTCAGAGATAAGAGGATTACCCAACTGTAAGATGAGATGTAATCAGGTTCCATGTTCAAGGGAAAAAAATAATTTCCATAAAGGATTCCCAAAAAATTGACCCACTTCCTTCAATTTTTCCCCCACCCAGATAGATGAGTACCTCTTTTTCATTTAACGAGCTCGAGGAGGGTAACACATGCTCGATATAACTCACCTTCTGTAATTTCCTAGATGGGACCTTCAATGTGTAGTTTAATGAGTCAAAAGAAGGAAAAATCAGTGGTTTTTCATGTTTAGAGAGTCTGAAAAGAACTTAAAGGTGTGACCGCAACCTGCCCTCGATGGCACCGTCGATCTCACCAGGACCTTCAACGACGCGGCCCGAAGAGTTAATAACTCTTTGAACTCCCTCGGGAGTCTTTTACCCACAGTACTCTCTCGGCGATCTCCCCTTCACCAGTCGGGAAATCGGGTTTCGCGGACTCACGAACCTTGTGTGCACCTCCCGTGAAATATGAAACTCCGAATCCCGATCCCCGATATCGACAGTCAACACCTCTGTGTATCGGGGATTCCCTATCGGGAAATCGACAGATGAAAGGTGGCGATCCCCTTACCTTTCAAAACCCCGAATGCCGAGGTGCGATGCCATGTGTTATACTCCACTCCGTCTCCGTGGGACTCGTCGCAACTTGGGGCTTCGCAGTTCCTCCGTGCTCCCTTCGACCTTGAAAACGCCGAAGTGCCGAGTCCCGACTCCTCGGGATCTCGTGCCACCTGTCCCTCCGATGATCGACGGCTCCGATTAAATCGGGAAATCGCAACTCGCGATTTCGACGTGCATGCAATGCTTGCACTCGCCAACCTCGATATGTCGATACCCGATGGCCAACGGGTTCTACCTGCTCTTGAGGGTTAACCCTTCGCTACTTCTCCCAGATCCGACGATCCCTGGGACTTCGCAATTCCTCCCAGAATTTCCAAGTCGTCGATTCTCTTCTTTTGGTGAATCCTCCGGCTTCCAAGCTTTCCCTTGGTTCGAATCTCTCCCTGGCTTGTTCCTACAATATGAACGAGGAACTATCCCTCCTGAGATGAATTGTCACTGCCTCCTTCAGAGACTTAAGCACGCTATTTGTGCCCACATTCAACAACCTTCGAAGTGTTGAAGTCTTCCCGTACTCTGGGACTCACAACCACCGTGATCCTAGCCTTCCCTTTTCTCAGACTTGCTACTGAGCCTTCACATCCAACCCGCACTCACCTGCACAGTTCGAATAACCCAACACCACTCTGGTCGATGAGAATAAAAGTTTAACTGTAGAGCCTCCTCAACGCACTCTATGCGGAGGAATTCAACTGCACTCTATGCAGGAATCTCCCAGCTCAAACAGAGAAAACAATGGGAACTTAATTCCTCATTCCCTCAGGTTTCGAACCTGATATGCAATCACATATGCAGCATATAAAAGGTAAGCATAAAGAGAAGCAAATATGCAACAGCATAATATCAACAACACACAGAGATCAAACACATCCATGAAATTGAACCAAAGCTTTCCTATTAATTCAATGTCTGTACATGGGGTTTCTTCACAACTCTCTGTTCTGCTCTCTATCTTGCTCTTCTATCCTAATGCTGAAAAAAATAATCAATTACACAAGGAGGGTGCCTATATTCGTTTTCCCTCCTGGAAATGAAACTGTCTAATCTACAGCTAACCCTATCTACCAGCATTTAAAACTGTTAAATGCCTTCTTATCTACATTACATTACAAGTGCGCTTCATATGAATGCGTTCATTCAAACGACGGCGCAACAATCTTTTCAAAGAAATTCAAAAAGGTATGCGCTGGTGCTGTCCAGCTATTCTTCTCTTTCCTCCACGCTGGCTCGCGTCATGACGTCGTAGATGCTCCTGCATCAAACTCCTCGGCTCGAAAGATTTCATGGGCTCCTGTCCATGAGCTCCTGCACAGTCTGACCATGTTTCTGAATCACTGCTTCTGTTTCCTAGCTGGCATCCTCCACTGGGTGATTTTTCCATTTCACCAGGTACTCAAAATATTGCTTTCTCCTGGTCTTCCTTCCAACTCTTTTATCCAGTATGCACTCCATCTCTAGCTTCTGTGCAACTGGCAATTGTTTCTGCCACTGGACCACTGGTTCCTCGGTTCCAGTGTCTGCTTCCTTGGCCCTGTATGGGTATAAATCCGAAACGTTGAAAATCAGAGATATCCCGATGCCCTCTGGCAACTCAAGCTCATATGCGTTTTCCTCGAATTTCTTCAGGATTTGTTACGGCCCAATTTTCTTCATCTTGAGCTTGTTATATGTTCCCCTAGGGAACCTTTCTTTCCTCAGGTGCGCCAGAACCATGTCTCCAACTTCAAACTGAAGTTGTCTTTTCCTCTGATCGTCTCTGTGCTTATACTCCTGGTTCGCCTTCATCAGTCGCTGCTTCACCTTTGCGTGAAGTTCCTGCATTGCTTCAGTGAATTCCTCAGCTCTCGCGCTGCTAGTTTCAGCCTGTTATGACTCCCTGAGCTCAGATACTTCTCGCGGTTGTGTCCCATACAAAATTTGAAATGGGCTCTTACCTGTACTCCGATTCACCGAATCGTTGTACGCGAATTCTGCCTGTGGTAAGATCTGATCCCAACTACTGTGATGCTCGGTCACCAGGCTCCTCAACAGATCCCCCAAGATTCTGTTGACTACTTCGGTCTGCCCATCTATCTGCGGATGGTAAGAAGAACTGAATGCCAAGTCAATCCCCAGCTTCTTCCATAGCGTCCTCCAAAAATGACCTACGAAATTGGTATCCCGATCCGAGACTATACTTCTCGGCAATCCATGCAATCGGACAATCTCTTTGAAAAATAAATTGGCGATGTGGGTTGCATCGCTAGTCTTATGACACGGAATGAAATGTGCCATCTTCGAGAATCTGTCCACCATGACAAAGATGGAATCAACTCCTCGCTGTGTTCTCGATAAACCCAACACAAAGTCCATGCTAATGGCTTCCCATGGATTTTCTGGTACGGGCAATGGCTGATAGAACCCCGTGTTCTGCTTTCTGCCCTTCGTGTGTTGACAAATCCTGCATTGGTCAACAAATATCTTCACATCTGCACGCATGCCTGGCCAAAAATATGATTCGCTTAGCTTGGCGAATGTTTTGTCATGTCCAAAATGACCTCCTAAGCCCCCGTTGTGCTTCTCCTTTACCAAATTCTCTCTCATGGAGCAATCTGGAATGCACAATTGATTTCCTTTGAACAACAATCCATCCTGGATTAGATACTCCAGCCACGGGCTCCTATCCCTGAGCACCGGATTTTCGGCCGCCTCGTATGCTTCACTGAAATCAACATCACTTGCATACATATCCTTCAAGTTTTCAAAACCCAAAGTCTTGACCCTAAATTCCTGCAGAAATAAACATTTTCTGCTCAAGGCGTCAACTACCTTGTTTGCAGTCCCTGAAATGTGCTTTATGACAAAGGTGAAATTCTGCATGTATTCCACCCACTTTGCATGCTTTTGATTCAGCTTTTCTTGCTGACTCACGAACTGTAACGCATGATTATCACTGTACAGAACAAATTCCTTGGGTATGAGATAATGCCTCCACTTTTTCAATGACTGGATAATGGCATAGAATTCTTTATCATATGTGGAGTACTTCAGTTTTGCATCATCCAACTTCTCGCTGTAGTATGCAACAGGTCTGTCATCCTGACTTAAAACCCCTCCAACAGCATACCCACTGGCATCACACTTCACTTGGAAGGTTTTCTGAAAATCTGGAAACACTAACACTGGTTGCTCAGTTATCTTTCACTTCAACAAATTGAAGCTCCTTTCAGACTCTGCTGTCCAATGGAAAACCTTATGCCGCTTCTTCACAGTGTCCATCATTGCGGCACTGATTCCACTAAAATTCCGAATGAATTTTCTGTAGAAGCTTGCCAACCCGTGAAAGCTCCTTACCTCAAAAACATTCCTTGGCGATGGCCAATTTCTGATTACTTCAACCTTCTCAGGATCCATCTTCAACTCATTCGCCGAGATTACAAAGCCCAAATAAATGAGTTCTGTTTGCATGAAGGAACACTTCTTCAAATTGATCAGCAGTTTCTCCTGCTGCAGTCTTCTCATCACAATGGCCAAATGCCTCAAGTGTTCAACCTTTGTCTTGCTGAAAATTAAAATGTCATCCAGGTATACGACCACAAATTTGCCTATGAACTCCTGCAGGACTTCATTCATCAGTCTCATAAAAGTGCTTGGCGCATTTGTCAATCCAAACGGCATGACCAGCCACTCGTACAAACCCTCATTTGTTTTGAATGCTGTCTTCCACTCATCTCCCTCTCTCATCCGGATCTGGTGGTATCCACTCTTGAGATCTATCTTGGAGAAGTAATTTGCCCCACTCAGGCAATCCATCAAGTCGTCCATTCTTGGTAGTGGAAACCTGTACCTGATGGTAATCTTATTAATCGCCCTGGAGTCTGTACACATCCTCCAGCCTCCACCCTTCTTCGGACTCAGTACCGTTGGAATGACACACGGACTAAGACTCTCCCTCACTAGTCCTTTATCCTGCAGATCCTGTACCTTCCTTTTGACTTCCTCATTCTCTTGAGGTGTCAACCTGTACGCTGCCTTATTTGGCAAACTTGCTACGGGTATGAGGTCAATGTGGTGACTCACACTCCTCATCGGTGGCAATGAACGAGGTAGTTCGTCCACGATGATATCAACAAACTCTCCCAGCAGTTGATGAATCTCCTCTGGCAAGTCGTCCACTCTCGTGTTTGTTAGGACAATCCTTGGCTTCCTGACAACAAAGAACTGTGGATCTTCATTCTTCTCCAGCTCTGTAAAAATCTCCTTCCCACTCATGAGAAGTATCGTGCTGCTAGCTTCTGGCTTTACTTCCTTATCTTTTATCGGCAACAGTTTATTGGTTTTCCCATCCTTCTCCAAAGTGTATGTGTTCATTCTCCCGTCGTGAACAACATTCCGATCATATTGCCATGGTCTTCCCAACAATACGTGACATACGTCCATGGGAATGACGTCGCACATGATCTCATCATGATAATTCCCAATTTTAAATTTAACTAAGCATTGTTTAGTGACACTTACCCGGTGTCCTTTCTGTAACCACGAGACTTTATACGGGCTCGGGTGCTTAGTTGTCTCTAGCTCCAATTTCTCCACCATCTCGGTCGAAATGAGATTGTCAGTGCTCCCACTGTCAATTATGACTTTGCATTTCCTGTCCTTGGCTGTACAAGCCGTTCTGAACAGTCTGCTCCTCTGCACTGCGCTCTCCACCTCCTTCTCAGGCTTCAAAAGGATTTTATGCATCCCCAGCGACCTTCCGCTGTCTGCGTCTTCACTCTCAACATCACGCTTTTGCACCTCAGCGATGTGAGCTTTTCCTCTGTCCATTTTCCTTTCTGGATAGTCCACAGCTTTGTGACCGTCTTTACCACACATAAAACATGTGATAATTCCCCCTCGGCCTCTTCCTCTACCTCGAGTATGAGGAAATGTGTTAGCATCAGCATAATCTCCTTGCTGATCATTTTTTTGTCTCCTCGGCTCAACAATTTGCTTCTGCTGTGAGGTCCCACCTCTTTCAGCTTTTCCCTGAGGCCTCTTCTAATCCTCCCTGGGCTTTTGAGTTCTCTCTTGGGAAATTGCTTTGCCTCTAGGTTGGCTTCTGCCTCGCCCTCGCTGTCCCTGCTTGCGGCTCAGCTTCTCCTCTGCTTTCAAATCCATCTGGTACGCTTCCTCAACTGTTCGGATGGTCAGCATGCTTAGCTCGTCCTGAATGTCATACCTCAACCCATTCAGGTATCTTGCCACCTTTTCGTCATCACTCTCCCGATGACCAGCTCGAATATTGAGCCTATAAAATTCTTCGATGTATTCTCTCACCGTCATCATCTTCTGTCTCAGGTTCTGCATGCGCCTGAACAGAGTGATCTGGTAATCCCTCGGGATGAATTTCACCTTCATCTTGGAGATCATCTGATCCCAACTTTTGATCTTTTGTTTGCCTTTGGAACGCCTGTCTGCCTGCAGCTCGTCCCACCATAAGGCTGCATGTCCCTTCAGCTTCGTGACGACATGCCTTACCTTCTTGTCCTCTTCGATGTCTTCATAATTGAAGTAGGTATCCAATGCTCGGATCCAATCCAGCAATTCCTCTGCATCTAGACTTCCCTCGTAAGCTGGAATGTCCATCTTCGTCTTCAAGTTCATCCTTGAAATGGCTCTAATCAACCTTTCAGTTGATGCATCCTCTGCCGCGACTTCCTCTTCGGCATGTCCAGCTTCCTCTTCAATCTCGGGATCACTGAACTCTGCTGCACCAACACCACGTCTCTGGGTGGTCTCTATTTCTTCAAGTCTGTCTCGGAGATCCCTCATCTCTCGCTCCATTTCAACATTACCTGCTGGCCTACCCCTTCTTCGGGCATCCCTCTCTTCACAATCAGGAGATTGCCTCTCTCTTCTGGGCGGCATGGTGAAATCTGCTTCTCTCTGCTACCTGAACAAAGAGAGCTCAACAACCTGCTCTGATACCACTTGACCGCGACCTGCCCTCGATGGCACTGTCGCTCTCACCAGGACCTTCAACGACGTGGCCCGAAGAGTTAATAACTCTTTGAACTCCCTCGGGAGTCTTTTACCCACAGTACTCTCTCGGCGATCTCCCCTTCACCAGTCAGGAAATCGGGTTTCGCGGACTCGTGAACCTTGTGTGCACCTCTCGTGAAATATGAAACTCCGAATCCTGATCCCCAATATCGACAGTCAACACCTCTGTGTATCGGGGATTCCCTATCGGGAAATCGGCAGATGAAAGGTGGTGATCCCCTTACCTTTCAAAACCCCGAATGCCGAGGTGCGATGCCACGTGTTATACTCCACTTCGTCTCCGTGGGACCCGTCGCAACTCGGGGCTTCACAGTTCCTCCGTGCTCCCTTCGACCTTGAAAACGCCGAAGTGCCGAGTCCCGACTCCTCGAGATCTTGTGCCACCTGTCCCTCCGATGATCGACGGCTCCGATTAAATCGGGAAATCGCAACTCGCGATTTCGACGTGCATGCAATGCTTGCACTCGCCAAACCTAATATGTCGATACCCGATGGCCAACGGGTTCTACCTGCTCTCGAGGGTTAACCCTTCGCTACTTCTCCCCGATCCGACGATCCTCGAGACTTCGCGATTCCTCCTAGAATTTCCAAGTCGTCAATTCTCTTCTTCTGGTGAATCCTCCGGCTTCCAAGCTTTCCCTTGGTTCGAATCTCTCCCATGCTTGTTCCTACAATATGAACAAGGAACTATCCCTCCTGAGCTGAATTGTCACTGCCTCCTTCAGAGACTTAAGCACGCTATCTGTGCCCACATTCAACAACCTTCGAAGTGTTGAAGTCTTCCCGGACTCTGGGACTCACAACCACCGTGATCCTGGCCTTCCCTTTTCTCAGACTTGCTACTGAGCCTTCACATACAACCTGCACTCACCTGCACAGTTCGAATAACCCAACACCACTCTGGTCGATGAGAATAAAAGTTTAACTGTAGAGCCTCCTCAACGCACTCTATGCGGAGGAATTCAATTGCACTCTATGCAGGAATCTCCCAGGTCAAACAGAGAAAACAATGGGAACTTAATTCCTCATTCCCTCAGGTTTCGAACCTGATATGCAATCACATATGCAACATATAAAAGGTAAGCATAAAGAGAAGCAAATATGCAACAGCATAATATCAACAACACACAGAGATCAAACACATCCATGAAATTGAACCAAAGCTTTCCTATTAATTCAATGTCTGTACATGGGGTTTCTTCACAACTCTCT
>ML847285.1:19163-30080 GCA_009831015.1 Picea engelmannii | reverse complement strand
AAGGGAGGAAAGGGTTGGGAAGAAAGGGAGTGGGAACGGGGGGGGTGGCACTGATACTTATAGTTAAAGGGGGGGATGAAAAGACGAGTAGAATTAAGGTAGCCACACATTAGAAGGAGTTTGGTTAGTGGGAAGGCAACTTTGTTCCAGGTTTTTAGCTGCCTTTTCCATAACATCTACCTCTGAGTTTTGCTTTCACAAAATGTGGCTCGTGAATTTTTTTTTTAAGCGAGTTGATAGATGAGGATGTGTTTTTGAGCGGGTCTTTTGTCATTCTAGGCATGCCCCGAAGTTTCTTTATGATTATTTCGGAGTCCCCCAACACAGTTAAAATTTGAATATGCAACTCTTGGGCAAGCTTTAGTCCCATGTAGGTTGTGAGGATATCTTCTTTATTATTTATTTTCTTCCCCAGACCCCAGGAGTAATCGACTATTTTTTTCCCCTCAGAATCGTATATGACTCCCCCCGCACCTGCCACCCCCGGGTTTCCTGTTGTTTCCCCATCGAAGAAGAGAAAGGAGGAATGATGTTGATTTTTCCAGTGTGAGAAGTTGTTGTCGTCAAGGCAAAGTTTCCAATATTGTTGTTTGGGGGCCTGCCTCTGGGAGGTGAGGATGTTCTTTGATGGTCCCCGTATGTAAGCGACCCAGTCTTCTTCACTTGGTTCCAAGGTACCTGGGGGGCCAAAACCAACTGTCTTGGTTATGAAAACTTATGAAATTAGGCCACATACCTTAGCAAAGATTCTATGCATTGGAGGGAGCTTATCGCGGAATATGTCTTGGTTGCGATCTAACCAATGCTCCCAAACGATGAATTTGGGGATTTGTTTCCAGAGAAGGGTGAAATTCTTTTTATTTTTTAATCTACCAGCAAATATATGCTTCCAATGGGTAAAAATATTAATCTGGTTGTCAGGGGGAATAGGGGGATTGGGGAGGGGAAGGTAAATGAGATTCCAGAGATGTATAGAAAAATTGCATTCCATGAAGAGATAGGTGATGGTTTCAGAGGCTTCAAGGAAGAAGGGGCACCTAGAGGGGCCCTGGATGCCCCGCTTGAGGATATTTTCAGTAGTTAGAATTTTTCCATGGACCAAAAGCCAACAGAAAGTATTGATTTTGGGCAACGATGGATCAGACCATATCTCGTTCCATATTTTGCAGGGGGGGAGGGCGTGGGTTTCTGAGAGAAGATGGGTGTATCCTTCTTTGACAGAGAAAGGTTTACCTCCCCAGCTTCGGGATTCTAGGGTGGAGCGGTTGAGAGGGACATAGCCAGCCAGATTTTTGAAGAAAACAGGAAGGAGGGGGCTGAGGATATCTGGGGGGTTAGGTGGTTTCCAGTTTGCCCAATCATCATCGTTATTCCAGAGGCAGAAATATTGAATCTTGAGGAGGTCCTTTGCGCAACACCGATCCTTAAAAGGATAAAGGGTCACAAGGGAACTCAAGGGCTCAAAGTTGAGGATACGATCCGACCAATGTTTATTGTGTCTCCATTTTCGGGGGCCCAAGAGAGTTTGGCCTGAATAAGCGGAGCTGCACTTTTGAGGAGACGCCATATCAGAGAGATTGGAAGGGTGGGGATGGGCCCCTCTAGGCATCTGAGCATGGGGGGTTGAAAGTATTTTTTTAAGAGAGCTTTCTTCCACCAGTCTGGTTTTCCCGTTATAAGGCGCCATGCCAATTTGGATCCCAATGATATATTCATTTTGGTTGGATCCTTGATAGCCAGACCACCTTTATTATAGGGCTAGCAAATTTTCTTCCAGTTTATGAGATGGGATTTCTTTGTGTTTGTTTTTCCGCCTGCCCAAAGAAAGCATCTTATGACTCTAGATATTTTCTCTAGAATTTTTTTGGGAACTAGTAGTCTTGAGCATTGGAATATGGAGAGAGAGGAAAGGACTGATTTTATTAGGATGGTTTTCCTTGCAGGATTGAGCCATCGGCCTCCCCAATTCTGAATCCTTGATGATATCTTCTCTACGATTTCAATCCAAGATGAAGAACTATAATGATTGAGGAAGATGGGCATTCCCAAATATTTAAAGTAGTTCCAAGTGGTGATGATAGGAAAATCAAAAATTTTGGCGATCTGATCTTTTATGTGTCCAGGGACGTGCCAGCCATAAATTATGCACTTTGAGGTGTTCAACTTGCCGCCTGAAGCTGTGAGGAAAGTGATGAGGACCTTTTGGAAATAGTTAGCAGTGCGTATTGTGGTTGCTCCTAATAAGAGGGTGTCATCAACAAATTGAGAATGGTTTATTTCCTTTACCCCTCTTGCTATAAGTAAACCAAAGAGTTTTCTTGTTCTTTGTTCCTCTTCTAGGTTTCGATTGAGGGAGTCTGCTAGAAGAATGTAGAGAAATGGGGAGAGAGGGAAGCCCTGACACAGGCCCCTGCTTGCTTTGAAAAATTTGGTTGGGCGTCCATTAAGGAGAGGAGAAATCCAGGGGTTGTTGATGCAGGCTTTGATCCAGTTGCTGAAATTCTCTAAGAAACCGTAAGCTTTTAAAACTGAGAAGAGGAAGCTATGTTTCACCCTGTCAAAGGCATTTTCCATATTGAGCTTGACAACCATACCAGGAGTTTTGTTTTTCTTTCTTGAGTGAATGGATTCTTGTACCAGGACAATGTTGTATGCTATCTGCTTGTCTCTAAGAAAACCAATCTAGTTTTCTGAGATTAGCTTTGTGAGCAAGGGGTTGAGGAAGTTCGCAATGATTTTAGTGAGGATTTTGTAGGAGGAGTTGCAGAGCGAGATGGGACGGAATCGAGAGAAATTGGAGGGATTGGACTCTTTGGGGATGAGGGATAGGAAGGTGGAGTTGGTTGCTCCTCCGATTTTCTATTTGTGCAGAGTATAGTTTAGCATTTTTTTCAGGTCCCATTTGATGACGTCCCAAAAGGATCGATAGAATTTGATTGGAAACCCATCAGGTCCCGGAGCTTTATCTGGCTCTAGACTCCAAATTTCTTTGAGTATTTCTTCCTTCGTGATATATTGAGTCAGTTGGTTATTTTCTGCATCGAAAACTGATTTAGGGATGTTTAACAGCATGCTGGTGGCCTCCAAGTGCGTTTCTTCCTCCCTTGGTTGTTGGTAAATATTATTGTAATGATGGTAGGCCTCTTCTTTGACCTGTTCATAAGAGTCGATTTTCTTCCCCATGCTGGAGGTGATAGAGATGACTGTGTTTTGTTTCCATCGAGATTGAGCTTGCTTGTGAAAAAAGGAGGTGTTTGAGTCTCCTGCTTTTATCCAGAGACTCCTGGACTTCAAACGCCAGTGTTCCTCCTCCCTGTTGTAAGGTCTCTTCCAACAGAGCCTTATAAAACATAAATTTAGATAGAGAAATGCCAATTAATCAGTTTAAACAGTAAATTCTAAAATTTTACAGTCCATAATAGTCATAAATAATCATAAACAGACTACACAACATATTACACATTTCCATACATAAATTCATAACATAACTTTCATCCTTATCAAAATTAATACTGGAAAAATACCTCTTGAAGGAGGAGTATGTCCTTTGCTTTCCTATTGTTGCAGACTACTTGGAACTGCCCAAAACTGAACCTTTTCCTCCCAGCCAGCTAGGAACAGAGCCTCTCCGGCTCCCTAGCTCCAGGATTCCGTAAGGATTCCTGGCCCGAGCCCAAAACTCCCAGCAACTGGTGCCCCCTATCTTAGTCCACCAAACTCCGGCAAGATCCTCAAGCAAAAACCAGAACCATCCTCCAGCAAACTACTCAACAAACTACTCAGTGAACTACTCCAACAAACTACTTAGCAAACTACTCCAGCCCCCCCCAAAACAGCAATACAGTCCTCTCCTCTCTCCAAATGATGCTCTCTCCCCAAAATACCAAAAGTCCCCCTTCCCCGAGTGTTCCTCCCCTTCATATCTTCCTTTCCCCCCTTTCTCATCCATCGCCTTCTCCCTTCATTAAATTTCACCCACCTTATCCTTCCATTCAATGCCAACCACCTTATCCCTTTCTCTTTAATGGTTCCATCATTCGATACAAAATAATAATTAATAATTTATTATATTAGATTTTATTAAACAGATATTTAATCATTAAATTCATTAATTAGTTAATTAAACCAATTCACATTCAACAAATATTTAACCAGGACAATTAATTAATTATTTATTTAAACTAATGTACATTAAACAATTAATTAAACCATGACAATTGATTAATACTTAGGGTTGTTACATACACCCACCCTTCAGGAAACTTCGTTCTGAAGTTAAGGTATTTTATGATACAAGGGAAAAGACACATGGTTCACACATTCATATCAAATAACCAACGTTATTATTAAGTAAGCCAAGAAAACTCATACATACTAGTGTACATGTACAAGAAATGCATGTGTAGCTAGTACATACAAGTCTCGTGCATGTACTAATATCAATAACTATCACCCTTATAGTAATTTATGTATGCATCCAATCCAATCAATAAGACTATTCATTTTATAAAAGATAATAAACCAATTAAATGATTGTGAATTCACTTAATTACAATAATCTAGCTCAACAATTTGATCTAGAAAATTGTAGTTTAGTTAAGTAATTATGAATATACATATATACACATTTTCTTTTCAGAAGGAAAAACAATAAATTCCACTATAAGGAAAATCTCCATACACTCTCAACTATTTCTACTCATCCTTCCTCCCTAACTTACTTCCATCTTCCATTCCTATCCTTCCTCTGTTGGACTATCTTGGAGCGTCAACTATATTGACCTAACTCCAAATAGAACCCGTAAGCGGAAGTGTCACTATCTTGACCAAGCTTCCCCAGCAGGCAACTGACAGTCATCATCAGACGTCTAGGGGAGCGTGAGCTAACATTGTCCTCCCATGACTCCAAGTTTCAGAGGATACACGGTGGGAAATGCCTCCACCACTCCTAACAGGACTAGGGTCCACACCCTATAATGGAATATACAGTGGCACCGTGTTGCTGGGAGTTTTGTCATCGTTTATTCAGTTTGGGGCAGTTTCACCTCCTGAAATCCTGCACTAGTCCACATATCATAGCAATGTATCCAAACCAATATAATTTCACATACAAATATTCATACCATATTGTTTCCTAGCCAATGGTCATGACATCCACTTTCATCATCACTATCCCTTGGCTATTTCATAGCCCAATAACCTGCGGATTAGTCTGTTACACAAACTCATACATATTTATGCATTATCATCATGTAATTGCATACAACCATAATTTCAACTTGGTATCCACGTACCAACAATTTTAACATCAAGTTTTCAAGTTAGAAATAGATCTCATAATATCCCCATAATTCAATTAATGTTACCCATTCATAGAATTATCGTTTACATAATAGATTGCATCATATCCCACATCATTCAAATAGCATTTAAACCTTCATAGGATTCACATTCACACAGTATATCGCATCATATCCATCATCATCAATAACATTTAAACATTCATAGAATTTACATTCTCATAGTAGATCACATCATATCCATCATCATCAATAATATTTAACATTCATACAGGTTTCTACGTCTTAAAAGTTCAAGTGTATCATTAATAGTTTCACTGTGAATAGAAAATAAAGGTGATTAGGCCTCAGGTAATCCTGGTTGTCTAAGTCAAAAGGTGGTGTTACATACTCCCAACCTTCAAGAAACATATTCTCGAGGTGGTAAAAAAAAGTGAGGGATAATCTCGTCGTAATGTCTTGGTATCCTCCTAAGTAGCAGATCCTGGACTATACTTGTCCCACTAAACCTTAACTTGGTCTACCAGACAGTTCCTGAGCTGTTGGACTCTACTGTCCAATATGCGTAACGGTTCTACCGTGAGGGTTCCCACATCCGATACCTGCAATTCCTTCCAATTTAGTTTATGTGATTCATCAGCAACATAATGACGTAGAACAGATACATGAAAAACATTATGAGTTTTATACAAGTGGGGTGGAAGTACGAGATGATAGGCAACGGGTCCAATTTTCTCTTGGATATTAAACGGACCTATAAATCGAGGTGACAACTTTGTCCCCTTTTCGAACCGTATGGTACTCTTATTAGGCCTAATACGAATGAAAACCTGATCTCCCACTTTATAACTTTGGCCAATCCTATGTGCATCAACATAACTTTTCTGTCTATCCTGTGCTTCCTTTAATCTCTGCCTAATTTGAATCACATGTTCCTCCATCTCTTGAATCAATTCTGGCCCAACTGTCACTCGGTCTTGTAATCTTTCCCAACTCAATGGTGTTTTGCATGGCCTTCCATACAGAGCTTCGTAGGGTGACATTTCGATGGAGTTATGAAAACTGTTATTGTAGGCGAACTCTACCAAAGGTAGGTACTTCTCCCAATGGGCTTGATTATCCATAACATACATCCTAAGCATGTCTTCCATAACTTGATTTACTCTCTCAGTTTTCCCATCTGTTTCAGGATGATACATTGTGCTTAAGTTCAACTGAGTCCCCAACGCTAACTGCAAAAACCTAGAAGTGAATCTGGAGTCCCTATCTGAAATGATCTTCTTAGGTATCTCGTGCAAATGGATTACCTCACTTACAAACACATGTTCCACATCAGTGACATCGTAAGTGTCTCTAACTGGAATAAAATGAGCACTCTTGGTTAACTTATCAACTATCACAAGAATGGCATTGTGTCTATGAGATGTGAGCGGCAACCCCACAACAAAATCCATGGAAATGACTTCCCACTTGGACATAGGAACATCAAGTGGTTTTAGGAGACTTGTCGAGTGATGGTGGTAAGCTTTCACTTGTTGACACTGTGGGCACTTGGCGATGAAATGAACTACATCATGCTTCATGCCTACCCAGAAGAAAATCTTCCTCATGTCTGCGTACATTTTCTTCACACCCGAATGCCAACAATAAACTGCTCTATGGGCTTCCTTTAGTATGATGCTTCGAATATCCCCACTTTCAAGGATGTACATCCTTCCTCGATATCTCAATAGTCTGTTTGCTTCCAGACTATATCCTTCATACTTTGGATCTAATTGCCTCCCTTTCTGGAGATTTGAGGTAACCTTTAAATACCAACTATCTCCAAGGAGTTGCGTCAACACACGTTCCCTCGGATTGACTTTTAAGGGTACCAAGGAGAAGACACGTGGCCTCCTACTCAAGGCATCCGCGACCACATTCTCTTTTCCTTTGATATATGAAATACCAAAATCGTACTCACTCCATCGCATTTGGCTAGAATTCAGATCCCTTTGAGTGAAGAGATGTTTTAAACTTTGATGGTCCATTTTGAGCTCAAAGTTTCGCCCTACTAGATAGTTCCTCCAAAGTTTTAGAGCTAGCATTACAGTTTCAAACTCTAAATCATGAGTAGCGTAAAGTTCTTAGCGTTTCTTCAACTTCCTTGATGCATAAGCTATCACTCCTCCATCCTCCATTAACACGGCCCCCAACCCTTGCTTCAAGGCATCCATGCAGACTTTGAAGTCCTTTTCCATATCCGACACTCGTAGAATTGGCGCACTGGTTAGTAACCTTTTAAGCTCGATGAATGCACTATCACATTCTTCTGTCCATTCATACCTTACCCCCTTGTGCTGCAAAGTGGTGATGGGTTTCGCTATTTTAGAGAACCCTTCCACAAACCTCCGATAATAACCTGCTAGCCCCATGAAGCTTCTTACCTCATGAGCATTTTTCATCACTAGCCACTCCATAATGACCTTTACCTTTTCTGGGTCCATGGAGATTCCTTCCCTGAAAATGATATGACCTAAATAGTGAATTTCTTTCTGGAAGAAGGAACACTTTGACAACTTCCCATACAATTTGTTCTCTCTAAGGAAAGACAACACCACTTGCAAGTGTTCCTCATGTTCTCTTTCATTCTTGGAATAGATGAGGATATCATCTAGAAAGACATGTACAAAGCGGTCTATGTATTTCCAGAATACACCATTCATGAGGCTCATGAATACTGTTGGCGCATTGGTCAATCCGAAAGGTACTACAACAAACTTGTAATGTCCAAACTGAGTTTGAAAGGCATTTTTAGGAATACCGCCTTCCTTAATCCTTAACTGGTGATACCCTGATCGCAAATCGATTTTTGAGAATACCATTGCTCCTTTCATCTGGTCAAAGAGATCATCTATCTGTGGCATTAGGTACCTATTTTTTACTGTAGCACAGTTCAAGTCCCTGTAATATATACACAGTCGTAAGGAACCATCCTTCTTCTTCATAAAAATTATTGGTGCACCCCAAGGTGAGACACTGGGCCTTATTAGCCCTAAGTCGAGTAGCTCTTTCAACTACATCTGTAACTCACAAAGTTTTGGCGCTGTCATCCAATATGGAGTCTTGGAAATTGGTTTTGCACTAGGTTTTAGCTCAATAGTAAAATTAAGCTCCCTCTCAGGAGGTAACCCCAGTAACTTGTTCGGAAAAACATCCTTAAACTCTGACAATACTGGGTATTGATCCAAGGAGGGTCCTTTCCTCTCATTCACTGCTTCCACAACATAAATTTGACACCCTTTCCTCATGCATCGCTTAACCTTCATAGTTGAGATAAAGCGTAGAGACACCTTTCTTCGTACACCATGGATCTCTACTGGCCTTCCTTCATCGTCAACACAAAGCACCCTCTTTGCGAAACAATCTACCATAGCTCAATGGGCTTCTAACCAATCCATTCCAATGATTAGGTCATATGTCCTGAGGGCAGTGACATATACCTTCAACCTGGTAGTACACACTCCCAAGTCTACTAGACAATCATTAACGCTAGGTCCTACCACTTTTTTTTCCCCCGAAGCCATCTCGACTTGTTTAAAGTCGTCATGCTCGTAGGCTACCAACCCACTCTTTTCTAATGCAGATGGTGAAATGAAACTAGTTGTAGCACCAAAATCAAATAAAATTTTAACATTGACATGATTTAGCGTACCTGACGATTCCACCACCATGGATTGATGTTCTGCCTGACTATTATTAATGGTTTCATAAATCTGGTGGCTGCCACCTGCTCTTCCCATCGGGGTCTTTCTTTCTCTATGCACAAATCCTGATTGTAACTCTGGGCAGTCACACTGGTAATGGGGTCATCCACACCCCCAACATGTAACACGATATGGAACCTGCGCACTGCTCTGTGATGGTCTCTGAAATGAGCTCCTTCCCCTGGAACCCCTGCCCCTACTAGCTTCTCCCTGAGATGGTCGTGGACCTACCTACGTCGTTGGTGATGAACGGGATGTTGCACTCGCTGCCATTGAAATACCTATTGCGACTGTCCTTGGTGCGAATCTATTACAATATGGAGGTGGCCTTGAGCTCCCTCCCTTGGAGAAGGTCCTAGGGGCCTTCCCCACGAATCCAAGACGATGCAGAAAGGTCGACCTCATACCTCCATTTAAGTTCATGTGTTCCTCATCATAACATGCATTTTCTACTGCTTCTTCTACCGGAGACGGTTTCCACATCCGCACCATGGCCCTTATCTTAGGGTTTAACCCATATACAAAGTGTTATGCCTGTCGTTGATCATTATCCATGTATGAAACATATTTGACCAATTCCATAAACCTGATCTCGTATTCTTCTATGGTCATGTTTCCTTGTACTATAGCATGAAACGCTCCCACCTGTTGTTCCTCATAGTAAGCTGGTAGATATTTCCTTCGGAACCTCTCCTCAAAAAATTTCCAAGAGACGGTGTCTAGGGTAAGGTGCAACTACCTCTCCAGGTTGCCCCACCAGTTCAAGGCACTGTCTCTCAACTGAAAAATCGTTATCTTCGCCTTTGAAGTGGACACATAGTCTCTTAAGGAGAAACACCTTGTCATGCCTTCCAACCAGGCCTATGCACGTTCACTGGCACGACTCCCGACAAACTCTAGAAGTTTGATCTTCTGCAGTTCTCTAGTGATGTCTTCAGGTGGAGGCCCCCCCCTAAATCCCTTGACACTTCAGGATTACCCGTTCCAGATGGTGGGGGATCCACCTCAATCCCTGCTGGTTGACGCCCCTTTAAAGTCTCATTTATGGCCTCCAAAGAGCGCAGAATGAGAGCTAATTCAGGTGATGGTGGTGGCGACATTGGTGATCCCTGGGACGATGCCCCTCTGCCTCGATTTCCTCGAGTCCTAACCATCCTGTATAATTGAATCTGCATTGACCAAAAGTTTGTTAGGGTGAGTCTAGGACAATTCACATTTGTGCAACTTAAACTCGAAAACAAGGTTAGGTGTAAGTTGTTTTTATTTGTCTGTAAACATACGTTACTCTCTTTAGGGGAAGTGGCTAGGTTAGGGTTTTAATCATCTAAGCTCGATGTCTTCGCCTAAAAGAACTACTGACTCCCTCGCCTGGTAGCTATGCTAGAACTGTACCATACTCGCCATAGTGCATCAAATCCCCTGTGTAGTGCTTTCTATCATACCTCCTATTATACCCTAACTATTCCCCACAACATGCGTCAAACTCTCACTACTCTACAAGGACCTTATAATTAATCTTTAATTATAACCCTATTATAATTAATCTTTAAGCTCTATGTGTGGTGCGTTGGTGTTTGGTCATTCCCCAAAGCGCTTGGACTTGGTGGTGGTCGTGGGTTCAAAACCCATGGACCTCTAAAATTTATTCTTAACCCTATTACATTCATTAATCACATGATTAATGACATAGGTTTCAAACCTACTATTAACATGATAAATTTATAATGTTAAATTTACTTAATTATTAATTTATCCTTGTCATTTTTCATTAAGTTAAAATTCTTAAATACTTCTTTATTCAATTTATTTTAATAATTAATTCATCTCTCTCTCTCTCTCTCTCTCTCTCTCTCTCTCTCTCTCTCTCTCTC
>WSFP011352795.1:0-34822 GCA_009831015.1 Picea engelmannii | reverse complement strand
TGGATAGCCCTGAAGCTATGCCAGATACACCTAGACCAAGAAAGACTAAGAAGAATGATGAAGTTCAAGATGTCCATAGCACATCCACGAAGACTACTTCGATCTCACCTGCGCAGGGAGGTGATGGTGAAGAACTAGGTGGCACAGAAGTTGAGCAAAACACAGGCGAGGTTACTCCGCTTAGAGAGGAGGGGGATCCTTCTAATAAAAGGAAGATTACCCCACCAAAACCCTCATCCCGAAAGAAAACTAAGGCCACCCGAGCTACGTTTAAAACTACCCTCACACTAGACGACTTCGACTTATTAGTCGCTGCGCTTAATGATGCTTCACTAGAGATCACAAAAAGGAAAGAAGCGAAGCAGGAGGAGGTATTCAGCCGAATCAAGGGTGAACTTCAAGAAGTGTAGTAGGCACTCTAGTGCAGCCGAGCAGTTTCTATTGCGCGCTTGAAAATTGAAATAGCAGGAACAGGCAATGAGCCCACCCAATTACACCAAATTGTCGATAAAGTCGAAGCTCGCCTTCAACGAGCTCAAGAAGACACAACGCAAGCCACCCAGGCTTTGACACAAGTACAGAGTGCACTTGCAGAACAAAAGAGTAAGGCAGAACGGGAAAATCTTGCCCTGCAAGCAAAGTGGGATGAGGAAAAAACACAGTTACAGCAGAGCAAGGACCAGTTGCTAGCAGAGAAACTTGAAGTACATGAAAGGGTTCACAAAGCCCTTTTCTCTGTGACAGTCATAGAAGTGAAGATTGAAGAACATGTCCCACAACAGGTGGCACAACTCGAAGAAGTAATCCAACAACTTTAGCAATGCATCGCAAATCTGGAACTTCGCACCATGACCGAGACTCCTCAAGAAATAAGAGATCCCAGGGAGGAAACTACCCACATCACAGTTGGCCGATTAAAAACCCTTGCCTTGGAATACAAGCAGTTGAGCGCTAGAAGCACCCAGACCTATGAGAACCTCACAGAAAATATAGAGTTGCAGGCATTAGAGGCACATCTCCAAGAAGCAAAGCAACACGTAGATACGCTACAGGAATAGCTGAAGGCCTTGACCCCAGTCGAAAGAATGAAGAGATTTCCATAACAACGCATCGCCCAACAACAGGTACACACACTGCAAAGTAAAGTGATGGAAGTCTCCCAACGACTTCAACCAATCCAAGAAAAGGCATGCCAACTGTTCACTGAAGTTGAAATCCAAGGAGCTGAGCTTGAACAGGTTGTCATCACCGCAAAACAACACCTGGAAGGGCCAATAAACGACGCAGTGATCCAGGAGTTCACTGAACAAGAGGTTGTCGCACTACAACAGGTTGAAGCATCTCAAGCCAAGCTCGAGGCATTCGAGGCGGAATCGATCAGACCTATATGGAACAATAAGAGGGTTTCCAAATGCCAGAGATATGTGAGAGAGAAACCGAGTAGAGTACAATGAGCATTGAATAGTATAATAATATATATGTCTGAACTCTTGTTCTTATAATGACAAAATTGAAGGTCGGTTGGATCGTCAAATCCATTATAATCAATGGGCGGATAACTAATGGGCATTTACGATTCAAGTTTGGATGAACAATGGGCACCCGATACGGGTATTGCATTATAACCACCAATGGGCGTTAAATACCAGATTTGGTAAAATCTTGAAAAGGGAGTGGTGGAGAAAGTTGGCGTCGCCATGGAATTTTATGGTAGAGTTCTAATAGATTAGGAATTTTGATGGACTTTATTGGGTTAATTTGGATTGGGATAAAATCTAAAGGTATTTTATTTCGTAGAAATTTGGATTGTGGTGGAAATTTGATTTTATTTCACATTTGTATTGGAATTTTGTTAAATGTATAGTTATTTCGCTATAAATTTATCATACTCGAAAACTTGTGCTATAAGAAAGATGAATACAAAGTAAGAAATGAAAGTAAGATTTCCTTATCAAAGTCAACTACTATCATAGTCGAGACCGAAGGTCATTTTTGTGTTGTGTTTGGGCTTGAATTATGTGGAAAAGCAACCTCTCCAAATATATTAAACAAATTGATTTTGTTAGGATTTGCAAGTTAGTTTTTTTTTTTGTAAGTTGGGATTTATAGGTTGTTTTTTCTTTGTATTTTGATGTTGAACATTATTTTTTTTAAGCACGCGAAATTATTTGGTCTCTCATTCGAAAAACTAGACCAACACCAAAGAAATAAGTCATTTGTTCATAGAATTTGAAGGAATTTCTTTAGAGTACCTTGTATAGTTAAAAAAGCACTTAAAAGATAGAATTGGAGCATGTAGGAAGCTTTGTTATATCTACTACTTTGTATCATCATTCAAAACCAAAAAATATGTACACACTAGGGATTTGCAATTGAGTCCTAAGGTGGCTCAGGTGTTGATTGTGGGTTGCTCTTTAGGGATAACGTTGTCATCACTATGCATGAAGATGGGAGACAAAATAAGACTTCTTTGAGGGCAGATGAAGACCATCCAATTGCAGTTGGATGGTGTTATGAGCGTCCTCTCGAGTTTGCAACATATGTCCCAACAATGTTTTGAGATGTCAATATAAATTCTACAGTCTTCCAGTACTTGGTGTTGTGCCCTCTCATGTTTTCCACGTCCGAAACCTAGCTGGTTATTGCCTTGACCACCTACTAGTCAGTCGTTCGGGTTTGCTCCAGTCGAATTTCAACTTCCACTTCCTCCACGTGATCACGAAATTGACGTAGGGTGGCCACTTTGAAGTTGGCCACGATATCATGAGCATTGTGTTGCACCTGGGAGTTGGGTGTTCTTTCCCCAGCTTGGCGGTCATACGACTCTGTTGGAGTGCCACTCCCACATCTATATCCATCACAATACCCATGTCGAGGTGTCATCGAACCCAAATCTTTCTCCCTAATGCCACGACTAAAATGTTGCATGGAGGGGCGATGTGTCATCCACCTAGGAGCCCACTTGGCTTGGGAATCCCCCTCAATCTCAATGCCTAGAGCTTTGTCTCTAGTCGACCTATGTTTTTCCCCTTTTGTCCCAGAGTTCAACCTTATGTGTTCTTTACCAAGACTGTCTCATGTTATCGAAGTTAGTCGCGTTGGAGATGCTAAGGATCGAGGTGTTAGTATGTCTTTGCCTCTGCATTAAGTCGAGGTTTAACTGCCACATGATGGTCGTCGATGTTCTCGTGTGTGAGGATGCTTAATGTTCGCATCCCCACCTGATTTCCTTCCATGAGGTCATCAGGCTTTGTCCCCGATGTTACGCTCTTCCCCAACACCCCATCCGGGCGTTGATGTTGAAGACTATTCATTTCCGATATATGTAAATTTATGTGTTCATTAATAAGGAAGAGAAATCCTTAGCAAGAACATGAATTTTTTTAATAATGAATAGTTTTTTAACAAAGTTACTTAATATGTGGACAAACCTAACATTTCCAATAAATCAATTTTTTCAAATAAAAAAAGTTTTAATAAAATTCTTTCCTATTTTCAAAATTTTGAATCAATTTTTTCCAATAAAATAAAGTTTTAATAAAATTCTTTTCTATTTTCAAAATTTTGATGAAAAATATCATTTTAAAATAAACCAAAAACTAAAAAACAAAATTCCCATTAATTTAATATAATTATAACTTCCAACCAATTTATAAAATAAAAATTTAATTAATCCACTTGTTAAATTACTCCATTCCATTCTCTAATAAATATGATCAAACAATAATCCATAAACAAACAAGTTTCATAACCACCATTTTGGATATTTAAAAAAAGCCAACGTAATTAACTTCGAGACTAACCCAGCATTTACATTTTTTTTTTACAAATATGGGAAGAACTCTAACCTTTTTACCACATTTTTTTAATATATATATATATATATATATATATATATATATATATATATATATATATATATATATATATACGTTTTCTTAATCAATGGGGATGTTTTTAAATATATATATACACGTTTTCTTAATCTATGGGCATGGGACTCTAGAAGATCATAAGTCAATCCGGTTTAAACCCAGTCAATGTCATCTTCTCAAACCATATTATAAAATATTTTATTTACCCATAGATTGAGCCAAATAGATTGTGGGTCAGACAAATCTCCCTTACGCTAAGTGCGGGATTAAAACACAAGTTCTATATTTCCAATAAAACTGGTTTTCTTTTTAATACATTACGTTTTAAAAAAAATTGAATTTGAAATGGGATTAAAAAACTATTTCATAAGTAATCAAACTTTTTTATATCTTTCCACTCAGTTGAATGGTGTAAAGTCCGTGGAAAAACTAGTGAAATTGTCAAACTTCGTCAAAATCAACGATAATTATTATATAGCCATTTGATTTTTAAGGGGTTTTTATTTAACTATTTTTAAGCGGAGATGGTTAATTGTAGTCATGTGAGCATCCCCTACCTTAGAGGGCAAGATTGAATCTTTTGTCAATACATTAGGGTGCAAGGGAAATGCATTTTCTTTTTAAGATTTTCATGAAAGGGATATTAGTTTCATGTTTCTTAGTTTACTTCTTTTTTTCTTTTAAGAAAGAGTTGAAATACATCGTTCAAATGGCTTTGTTGTTTAACATATTGATTTGGAGTATGAGGAGAATGAATGTAGATAGCAATATAAGCAGAAGCACGCAAAGTTATTTCGAAGAACATTGTAATACATTGAAACTCAAATTTTATTAATGAAAGAAATATAAATACATAATAATATGCAAAGTAATACAAACTAGCTAGAATGGTGATAGCTTATCTTTGAAAAATGACACATTGGCTACACTCTTTCATAAAAAGAAGATTACAAGAGGCAGAAAATCCATTTTAATATAAAGTATAAACCTCTAAGAGGCAAAAGCCCTAAAAATCTAAAACCTTAACCCTAGGAGAAGAGGTGGAAAAAGGAATGCGGGCCTTGAGAAGCCTATTTGATACACCAATATCCCAGGGCCACAAATTTTGCATTCAAACTCTATTTGGGGCATTTCTTGGAATGTTACAAAGCTTATTCTACACTTTATAATGTCAAAAAATGCATGGGAAATGTACAAATGATGTGTTGAGAGTTTAAGACCTAGAAACTGTAGTAGAACTACCAAGATGTAGAATCATTACGAGTTAGTGGAAGAGGTGGGTGGCCAATAGTATCCACCTAGATCAGTTACCCCCCTTAGGAAACAATGTTCCCCATTACATCAACTTCCTCATATGGGGAAACTTTTGTTGAATTCGAATCCTAGTGGGCCATTTTCCTTGATGAAGAAGTTGTCCTACTTTGACAACCCAATAGAGTTGTATGTTCTATTTAACACCATGTTTCCCCCAGTTTGTAAATATAACTATATTGGCCAAGGAACTATGGCAAACTCAAAGGTGTGAATGTTTGATTTGATGGACCTTTGTATAAAAGGTCGATGAATGTAAATTCTGTTATTTTAATAGAAAATGGATACGTATTGCATGATTGTTGGAAAGGGGATGTGCTAAGAGAGACCACGAATGCTAGGAAAAGGTGGTGGAGGGAACCAAGAATGGTTGCGTTAACCTCCACCAAACCAGTACTTTGTTGGATTTAATTGCTCAGGATCAGAACAACCCTCTGACCCAGGAATGAATTACAGTCAGGCTGGTAGGTGGGAAAACCTCCTCAAGATTTAATGAGGGGATGGGGCAGACCACCCATCTGTAAGGCTTCCAGACCTGACCAAGGACTAGGAATTTTAGGCCACATGCAATCTTGCTGGAAAAGGAAAGAAAGGAAAGCATGGGGGTCAGAGAGGAAATCTACGAAGAGTGCAGAGACGAGAGCCGAAGCTCTCGGGTCTAAGGAAGGACTGAAAGAGGAAAACAAGTTCTGATCACAGGAAATAGAGACTAAGTTGGGAGAAGGAGAGTAACCTTCATCCCTATCTATTTTTCTACTAGGAGAAGGAGAGTAACCTTCATCCCTATCTATTTTTGTACTGGGAGAAGGAGATTAACCTTCGTCCCTAACTTCCGTTGAGCTGGAAGACAGAGATTGAATCTCAAAGCATCATGGTCTAAGCTCGGGGGTGGCCAGTGGTAAATCCATTAGGAGTGACTAAGCCTATGGTTGGGTGGAAATGAGCACCCCTTTCAACAGTCACATCACACCTTATGGTTTTGATAAGTGTTTTCATGCCTTGTGCTTTGAATTGGAAATAATGGATGTATGCGTGCATTTATATGTCTATAAATGGTTTATCTATTGAAATGATTAAGTTATGAGTATGCGTTTGTTCCCTTGAGAACTTAGGCTTCTGTTTGATTTTCCATATGCTCCAGTTTAATTCCTCCAAGGCATTTCCCTGGGGAATTACATCACAGTTCTAGAGTCAAAGAAAGCCTCTTGGCACCGCTATCGTTTCGATAACCTCACGAGTTTACCTTGCCATGTTTCAGAGATTAAAGTTCTGTGAGTTAGGGAGAAGTTTCCTTCAGACCAGTAGTCTAAGAGACTTTGAATTCACACCCAAGTCCTTAACCAAAAACCTGGCTAAGAGTAGAGTTCATAGCCCAATAGTCATCTGAAGGTCCATGTGACCAAGGTCTAGGTACCCTATGTTAAAAGGAGTTAGCACATGAAGATTTCAGAACTTCGAGAGCTCGAAGCTCTGCGATGTCAAATTTCACTATAGTCAAAGTTACCCGAACTACCAAAGTAACAAGAGTCATAGATGACTTAATAACTCGACACCCGAGATGGATGCGAGTCGTTTATCGAGAGGAGAAGCTATCCCGGTTGTCAGATCGACTCAAAGACCCAAATGAGTTAACGAATCAAAAACCAGTTGCTCGGTTAAATCAACGGTTGGGAATCATTGCAGAGTGCAAAGGTGAAATTAGCGGACATGCTAGTTCATGGCCCACAATCAACCAACGTCGTTGATCTCATTGGAAATGGAAGATCAACGACCAGGATTAGATCAGAATCGGGTGAGCACTTCCCAGATTGTGGATATTGGACCCTGCATCATTTTGAATTGTTGATCTATGAACGAAGATCGATGGTGGGGAATCATTGCAAAGCATGAAGGTGAAATTAACGGATGCGCTAGTTCGCGGCTTGCAATTCACCAACATCATTAATCTCGTCGGGTTGGAAGATCAACGACCCCGATTAGACCGAGTTGGGTGAGTACTTTTCAGATTGCAGAGGTTGATCTCTCTGATACAGAGTGTGCACATTGGGCCCCCGTAATCACTGTGAACCGTCGATCGAAGAACAAATTAGTATTCGTCGGATCATGACCGTCAGACCTAGAAAAGTTTCTAGGTGGATGGTCATGAGTTCCTTTGGAAATCTGCGGAGTGGAGTCTATTTGTACCATCGATCTGAGTGAAAGGACATGTGTTGACAAGTCGTTGACTTCAGGTGTAAGCACTCTGGGAGAAAGCGGGTGTGGAGAGGTTGAAACTCTTGAAGCCCGAAGGCTGAAGTGATTTGCAGTCATTGATATATGGGAGACGCACATTGATAGATCGTCAACTTCGGGTGTAATAAATCTGGGAGAAAGCGAGTGTGGAGAGGTTGAAACTCCCAAAGCCTGAAGAGCCGAAGTGATTTGAAGTCGTCGATGTGTGGGAGACATGCTTCGACAGATCGTCGACTTTGAGTGTAAGCATTTCGGGAGAAAGCGAGTGTGGAGAGGTTGAAACTTCTGAAGCTCGAAGAGATGAAGTGATTTGCAATCGTCGATCTATGGGAGACACGCATCGACAGATCGTCAACTTCGGGTGTAAGCACTCTGGGAGAAAGTGAGTGTGGAGAGGTTTAAACTCCTGAAGCTTGAAGAGCCGAAGTGATTTGTAGTCGTCGATCTGTGGGAGACATGCGTCGATAGATCGTTGACTTTGGGTGTAAGCACTCTAGGGGAAAGCGAGTGTGGAGAGGTTGACACTCCCGAAGCCTGAAGAGCCGAAGAAAATATGAGTCGTCCAAGACAAAGGGATAGGTGTCATCAGATCCTTCACTTTGGAAGAAAGTCACTACAGGAGAAAAGGGGATGTGTTGAACAAGAACTCTCGAAGGCCGGAGAGTCGTAGTTCATCTGAGTCTTTCGTCAACTGAGGACAAGTGTCAGTAGATCTCCTATTTCAAGAGATAGACACTTCGGAGGAAAGTGGGGTCACGAGAGTTGAGAACTCCCAAAGTAAATTGTGACCATCGATTTGAAAGAGACACGCATCGACAGATCGTTAACTTCGAGAGAAATCACTCTGGGAGAAAAGGTGGTGCGAACGTCCGGGACTCCCGAACGCTAAAGTCTTGAAGTGGACCTGAGCTGTTGATTTAGATGGACGTGTTGCACCTAATATAGAACTTCAGGTACATAGTACTTCAGAGGAAAAGAGTTGGAATGCTCAGAACTCTCGAATGTCGAAGTCCCGAAGAAGATCATAACCGTCGATCACAAGGGACGTGTGGCGCTCGATCTGTAACTTTGGGTACAGAGTACTTCATAGGAAAAAGGTGTAGGAACGTTTGAAACTCCCGAACATCAAATTTCCTAAGTAAATCAGGGTCGTCGAAATCCTCGAGGACACATAGCATCAGATTGTGAACTTCAGAGGTTTTCCACTCCAGAGGATTCGCATGGTGGTGATCTTGGCGCATGTTGTCTTGGCATCTGGTCATAGCCCGCAGTCATATGAAATATGCAAGTATAGGGGGATGAAAGAACCCGAAGATCTTGGGAGAGGATATCTGCCTACTCTGAGTTCATCTTGAAGCATGGAGATCATGGTTGGAAAGCTCTGGAAGAGTATAATGGAATAGTGGCCCCTTAATGAGGGTATTATTCTCTCAAGAAGAACGAAATTTTTACGCCCCGTTGTGGGTGTGTTACAAATTGGTATCAAAGCATGGTTACAATACTTTTCCTTCTTGGGCTCATGGACGAGTCATTTAAAAACCATATATATAGAACCTTTAAGAGTGACACCCTATCTTACCTCTTTCTTAAAGAGTCTGGTTAAACTTTTATTGAGGAAAAGAATGAAACTTTCTACTGTGTGTGTGCATTTAAAGAAATTTTGAACTGTGTATTGTTCATAAACTAATAGACTATTTTCTAACAACAAGTGTTTTGTCAGCACTCAAGAAGTCAATAAATCAAGGGAAAACTTCAAGTCTAAAGGATGGTGACGTGCTATGAAGCGGGGGATGACTTCCACAATAGAGATGAAGAATCTGATGAAAGGAGGGCGGTAGAAACCACTCTGGATATAGCTGAAACTATAAGGAGCCTCAGGGCCAAATTATAGAGTTGCAAGGATGAAAACAAGAAATTGATAAAGGAGCAATAAAAACAAACAGAAATTAATGCAGTCTTTTTGCAGAGCTTATCCGACATACAGAGGCAACTGCAACATGAACCTGCAACCAATCATGTGGACCGACGACATGTGAAGAGAAGTGAAAGTCCACCTGAGATTTGAAAACATGGCCCCATAAGTGACCACACTAGGAGAAGTACCTCGAAGAAGGTCCAACCTGAAGGTAGGGGACACTCATCGGGAGAGTCCTCTGGAAAGGAAGCTAGCAACTCCTAGGGATCTTCTAGTAGCAAAACTAGCTCACAATCTCAAAGGAAAGGAAGGAAGCGAAAGAATTCCAAAAGTCGTGATCCTGAAGAATTCAAGAAATCCAAACCACCCTCTTTCAATGGAGAGATTAAGAAAGGGGAAGAGGTTGAAGCTTGGTTGCTTGGCTTAAATAAATACTTAAGATTCCATGACTACTCTGAAAACTTGAAGGCTCGAATAGCCATATTCAACCTTAAAGGAAAGGATTCCATTTGGTGGGAAGACCTTAGGAATGTGAAAGGAGTCCATGAGAAGGAATTGTCATGGAAATAGTTCAAGAAATACTTTAGGAAGAATTATTTGTCAAAGAAATACATGGATGGGAAGACTAAGGAGTTCTTTGAACTCAAGCTGGGACGACTCACCATAGATGAATATGTCAATAAATTCCTTGATATATTGAGGTATGTACCCTACATAAAGGATGAAAAGGTAAAAGTCCAACAATTTATGAATGGGTTACCTTATACCTACCAGAGCATGATTGAGTTTGATGAGCCAAATACCTTAGAACACACTATCTGATAGGCAAGGTATTGTTATGAACAGTTCAAGTGCCAGACAAAACTTCACGAGGATTCGAAGAAGAAGAATAGTTCGGGGTTCAAGAAGAAGGGGTTTAAATCCTTAACGTTTAAGAATTATAGGAAGGATTCAAGGATGAGCCTTCCTACCCGAAGTGTGTACCAGTAGAATTTCCCCTCCCAAAGTGGAAATAAACCTTTTGGATCAGCCCCAGGAAAGACTGATAACCCAAAGAAGGAATCCTTGAAATGTTGGGTTTGCGGAGAAGAACATTTGTTGAGGAATTTCCCACACCGACAACAAAGCAGTAGGAGAATTTACAACATCCAAGAAGCTACCACAGTCAATGATGTAGCTAGGAGCATGCCACAGATTTATGCGACTTTGGATAATAAGCAAGTCGACCACCAAGCTTCCATGGTGGAGATGGAAGGTATGATTGCCAACCGTATAATTTCTATTTTAATTGACCTTGGTTCTAATTTGAGTTATGTGGCCCCTCAGACTATTGATAAGTGTAAACTGCAACCCGTTAGATATGTTAAGCCATGGTTGGTACAACTAGCCTATGGAACCAAGAGAAAAGTAATAGAGGTCTTACCATCTTGTCAATTCATCATAGATGGGTTGCCCACCCAAGCGACCCTTAACATACTTCCCCTAGGATATTATGACTTATTGATTGGTATGGATTGGTTGGATGCTTATAAAACTAAGTTGGAATGTTATCATAAGACTTTAGAATGTGTAAATGAAGAAGGGAGAAAGATGACCCTCTAAGGGATTCAGAAGCCTATCTCAGTGAGACAAATATCATCCCTTCAAATGAAAAATTATTGCAGAAGGGGGTGTCCTCTATATGCAATACAGGTGTCAGAATCTGTTGAGTATGACAAATCGAACCTAGAGGACCACCCCATATTAAAAGAGTATAAAGATGTGTTTCCAAAAGAGGTATCGGGTCTACCTTTGAGAAGAGACGATAGAACTTGCACCAAGAGCGGTGCCAGTATCTAGGACACCCTATAGAATGAGTACACCTGAGTTAGTTGAGCTCAAGCTACAACTAAAAGAAATGATGGGCAAAGGTAACATTTGACCCAATGTATCTCTGTGGGGAGCACCAACCTTGTTTTTGAAAAAGAAAGATGGTACGCTCTGACTGTGCATAGATTATAGACAACTCAATAAGATAACCATAAAGAACAAGTAGCCCTTACCAAGAATCGATGACTTGTTCAACCAATTAGGGGGTGCTTCCATTTTCTCGAATATTGACTTAAGGTATGGATACCATCAATTCTGAATTAAATATGAATACATCCACAAAACAGTCTTCATGACAAGTTATGGTCACTATGAATTTGTGGTGGTGCCATTTGGGTAAACCAATGCCCCCGCCACTTTTATGTGCTTGATGAATAATGTACTCAACAAATTTCTGGACAAATTTGTATTTGTTTTCGTTGATGATATTTTAATCTACTCCAAGAACAAAGAAGAGCATGAATAACATCTTATACTTGTACTCCAATTACTAAGAGAGCATCATAACTACGCTAAGTTTAGCAAGTGTGAATTTTTCCAGAAGCAAGTCCATTACTTAGGCCATGTTATTTCTAAAGAAGGAGTGGTAGTAGACCCTGACAAGATTAGATCTATTATGGAATGGCGTACCCCAAAGGATGTATCTGATATCAGATCCTTTATGGGCTTAGAAAGATATTATAGAAGGTTCATAAAAGGATTTTCCAAGATTGGTTGTCCAATCACTGCCCTCCAGAAAAAGGGGGTTAAATTCACTTGGACATCAAAATGTGAAGAAATGTTTCAGGAACTGAAATACCTCCTGACCCATGCACCTATTTTGAAGATTACAAACCCTGATAATGACTTCCTCGTGTGTACAGATGCCTGCAAGGAAGGACTCAAAGGAGTCCTTATGCAAGAGGGGCGTGTAATTTTCTACGCGTCCAGGAAATTGAATGAGCATGAAATTAATTATGTGACCCATAACCTAGAGTTGGCTGCCATAGTACATGCTTTAAAAATGTGGAGGCATTACCTCTTGGGTAGGAGATTTGTACTTATGACAAACCACTATGGGTTGAGGCACCTGTTTGATCAACCAAAACTCAATGCTAGACAAGCTAGGTGGATGGCTCTCCTTAGTGAGTTTGACTTCGAAATCAAACACATCAAAGGGAAGGAAAATAGGGTAGTAGACACCCTTATCAGAAGTATGAAAACGATTCACCTGGCAGCAGTAAGTACTCGTGAAACTAATGTCAGGGAAAGAGTCAAGAATGCACAAGAAATAAATGCATTCTTCAAGATTGTGACCTCATACCTAAGGAAAGAGCCTATAGGGATAAAGTATGAAGGTTATCGGATGCTCGATGAAGGCCTATTGACTTACAGAAACAGATTGTATATCCCAAATTGTCGCAACTTGAAGAGGTTCATGATGGATGAATTGCACAAGAGACCATATATTGGTCATCCAAGTTATCAGAAAATGATCACGGCCACTAGAAAACAATTTTATTGGCCTGGATTGAAAAAGGACATAGTTGATTACTTAGCTAAGTGTCTAGAATGCTAGCAAGTTAAGGCAGAACACCGACATCCAACAGTGTTGTTACAACCCCTACCCATCCCAAAATGGAAATGACAAACCGTCTCCATGGATTTCATCACCGGATTATCAAAATCAACCAAGCAAAATGATTCCATCATGGTCGTGGTTGAAAAACTGAGTAAGTTTGCTCACTTTGTTCCTGTCAAGTCAACTTTCAAGGAAATAGATATTTCCAACATATTCAATAAGGATATATTTAGACTGCATGGCATGCATAGGGAAATTGTATCTAATAGAGACACCAAATTTACTTCAAGCTTTTGGAAATCCTTAATGGCTGGTTTTGAGACTAAATTGTTATTTATCACAACCTATCATTGTCAAACTGATGGAAATATGGAAAGATTAAACCAAATATTAGAAGACATGCTAAGGATTCATGTAATGCATCATCCTAAGAAGTGGGAAGACTACCTACCATTGGTAGAGTTTTCCTACAACAATTGTTATCAAGAATCCTTGAAGATGAGCCCTTTTGAAGCCCTCTACGGTAGACAGTGAAAAATCCCAATCATATGGAGTAATCGAGTGGACAAAATTACAATCAGACCCGACATGCTAAAAGAAATGGAACAACAAGTGATTCAGATAAAGAAAAATTTGAATATTGCTCAAGATAGACAAAAAATTTACGCCGACAGAAAGAGAACTCCCAGAGAGTTCAAGACAGGAGACCATGTCTGTCTCAGAGTTAGGCCTAGGAAGAGTTCCTAGAGAATGGGAGCTTGTGCCAAGCTATCACCTCAGTATTGTGGACCCTTTGAGGTCTTAGATAGAGTGGGACATGTAGCCTATAGGCTAGCACTCCCTCCCACAGTAAAGGCACATAATTTTTTCCATGTTTCATTATTGAAGAAATATGTACATGATTCTAATCATATAATTGATTGGTCTGTGATCTAGGTGGAGCCGGAGGGAGAATTCCTTCCAGAACATCAATGCATACTAGACAGGAAGGAAACCTCACGCAAGAACTAAACCATTGCACAGGTCAAGGTGCAGTGGAAACACTCTGTCCCAGATGAGGCTACGTGGAAAATGGAGGATGCCATGAGACATGCATATCTAATTTTGTTTACTCTTGTATATACATATCATGTTGACAGATAGAACATCGAGGACGATGTTCCTTTAAGGGGGAGTGAATTGTAACACCCGGTTTCCCCAGTTTGTAAATATAACTATATTGTCCAAGGAACTATGGCAAACTCAAAGGTGTGAATGTTTGATTTGATGGACCTTTGTATAAAAGGTCGATGAATGTAAATTATGTTATTTTAATAGAAAATGGATACGTGTTGCATGACTGTTGGGAAGGGGATGTGCTAAGAGAGACCACGAATTCTAGGAAAAGGTGGTGGAGGGGACCCAGAATGGTTGCGTCAACCTCCACCGAACCAGTACTTTGTTGTATTTAATTGCCCAGGATTAGAATAACCCTCTGACCCAAGAATGAATTACAGTCAGGCTGGTAGGTGGGAATACCTCCTCAAGAGTTAATGAGGGGATGGGGCAGACTGCCCATCTGTAAGGATTCTATACCTGACCACAAACTGAGAATTTTGGTCCACACACAATCTTCCTGGAAAAGGAAAGAAAGGAAAGTGTGGGGGTCCGAGAGGAAATATGCGAAGAGTGTAGAGACAAGATCTGAAGCTCTCGGGTCCGAGGAAGGATTGAAAGAGGAAAGTGAGTTATGATCGCAGGAAATAGGGACTAAGTCAAGAGAAGGAGAGTAACCTTCATTCCTATCTATTTATGTACTAGGAGAAGGAGACTAACCTTCATCCCTATCTATTTCTGTACTAGGAGAAGGAGAGTAACCTTCGTCCCTAACTTCCAATGAGCTGGAAGAAAGAGATTGAATATCGAATCATCATGGTCTAATATCAAGGGTGGCCAGTGGTAAAGCCATTAGGAGTGACTGAGCCTATGGTTGGGTGGAAACGAGCACCCCTTTCAGTAGTTGTATCATGCCTTATGGTTCTAATAAGTGTTTTCATACCTTGTGCTTTGAATTGGAAATAATGGATGAATGCCTTTATTTATATGTCTATAAATGGTTTATGTATTGAAATGAGTAAGCTATGAGTATGTGTTTTTTCCCTTGAGAACTGAGGCTTCTTCTTGATTTTCCATATGCTCCAGTTTAATTCCTCAAAGGCGTTTCCCTGAGGAATTACATCATAGTTCCAAAGTCGAAGCAAGCCTCTTGGCAATGCTACCATTTCAGTAACCTCATGAGTTTACCTTGCCCTGTTTCAGAGCTTAAAGTTTTGCGAGTTAGGGAGACGCTTCCTTCAGACCAATAGTCTAAGAGACTTTGAATTCGTGCCCAAGTCCTTAACCAAAAACCCAGCTAAGAGTAGAGTTCATAGCCCAATAGTCATATGAAGGTCCATGTGACCTGGTTCTAGGAACCCTGCACTAAAAGGAGTTAGCTCATGAAGGTTTTGGAACTTCGGGAGCTCGAAGCTCTATGATGTCAAATTTCACAATAGTTAAAGTTACCCGAACTACCAGAGTAACAAGAGTTGTAGATGGTTTAAGAACCTGATGACGCAGATGGATGTGAGTTGTTTATTTGGAGGAGAAGTTATCCCGATCGTCAGATTGACTCAAAGACCCACTAGAGTTAACGAATCAAACACCAGCCGCTTGATTAAATCGATGGTTGGGAATCATTGCGGAGCACGAAGGTGAAATTAGTGGACATGCTAGTTCACGGTCCACAATCAACCAACATCATTGATCCCATTGGGAATGGAAGATCAAAAACCAGGATTAGATCAGAGTCGGGCGAGCACTTCCCAGATTGCAGAGATTGGACCCTACAATCACTATGAACCGTCGATCTGTGAACGAAGATCGATGGTGGGGAATCATTGTGGAGCGCAAAGGTGAAATTAGCAGACGTGCTAGTTCACGACTCACAATTCACCAACATCGTTGATCTCATCAGGTTGGAAGATCAATGACCCCGATTATACCGAGTTGGGCAAGTACTTTTCAGATTGCGGAGGTTGAGCTCTCTGATACATAGTGTGCATGTTGGGTACCCGCAATCACTGTGAACCATTGATCGAAGAACAAATCGATATTGGTTGGATCATGACCGTCAGACCTAGAAACGTTGCTAGGTGGATGGTCGTGAGTTCCTCTGGAACTCCGCGGGGTAATGGAGTCCATCTGTACCGTTGATCTAAGTGAAACGACACACATTGACGGATTGTCAACTTTGGGTGTAATCACTCCAGGAGAAAGCGGGTGTGGAAAGGTTAAAACTCACGAAGCCTGAAGAGCCAACGTGATTTGCAGCCATCGATCTATGGGACACATGCGTCGATAGATTGTCAACTTCGGGTGTAAGAACTCCTAGAGAAAGTGAGTGTGGAGAGGTTGAAACTCCTGAAGCTCGAAGAGCTGAAGTGATTTGCATCCATCGATTTGTGGGAGACACGCGTCAAGATATCGTCGACTTCGGATTTAATCACTCTAGGAGAAAGCGAGTGTGGAGAGGTTGAAACTCTCGAATCCCAAAGAGATGAAGTGATTTGAAGCTGTCGATTTGTGGGAGACATGCATCGACAAATCGTTGAATTCGAGTGTAAGCACTCCGGGAGAAAGCAAGTGTGGAGAGGTTGAAACTCCCAAAGCCCGAAGAGCCAAAGTGATTTGGAGTTGTCGATCTGTGGGAGAAATGCGTCGACAGATCGTCGACTTTGGGTGTAAGCACTCCGGGAGAAAGCAAGTGTGGAGAGTTTGACATTCCCGAAGCCCAAAGAGCCGAAGAAAATCTAAGCAATCCAAGCTAAAGGGACATGTGTCATCATATTCTGCACTTCGAAGGAAAGTCACTTCGAGAGAAAAGGGGATGTGTTGAACAAGAACTCCCGAAGGCCGTACATCCAGAGTTCATCTGATTCATCCATCAGTTGAGGACATGTGTCAGGAGATCTCCCATTTCGGGAGACATCCACTTTGGAGAAAGTGGGGTCACGAAAGTTGAGAACTCTCGAAGCAAATCATGACCATCGATTTGAAAGAGACACGTGTCGACAGATCGTTGACTTTGGGAGAAATCCCTCTTGGAGAAAAGGTGGTGCGAACGTCCGAGACTCCCAAACGCCAAATTCCTGAAGTGGACCCGGGTCGTTGATTTATATGGATGTGTGGCGCCTAATATGGAACTTCGGGTATGGAGTACTTCAGAGGAAAAGAGTTGGAGTTCTTGAAACTACCGAATGACGAAGTCCCGAATAATATCATAACCATCGATCACAAGGGATGTGTGGTGCTTGATCTGTAACTCTGGGTACGAAGTAGTTCGAAGGAAAAAGGTGTAGGAACGCTTGAAACTCCCAAAAACCGAAGTTCTGAAGTAAATTGGGGCCATTGAAATCCCTGTGGACATGCTGCGTCGGATTGTGAACTTCGGAGGTTTGCCACTCTGGAGGATTCGCGTGGTGGTTGTCTTGGCACTTGTTGTCTTGGCGTCTGGTCATATACCGCGGTCATATGAAATTATAGGGGGATGAAAGAACATGAAGATATTGGGAGAGGATATATGCCTTCTCTAAGCTCGTCTCAGAGCATGAAGATTGTGGCTGGAAAGCTTTGGAAGAGCATAATGGTATAAAGACCCCTTAATGAGGGTATTGTTCTCTCAATAAGAATGAAATGTTTACACCCTGTCGTGGGTGTGTTACATTCTACTAGTGGATGAGATTCATCTTGGTTTCCATGATTCAATCCTAGGTAGCTTGCTCGATGCAGTCAATGTTGAATTCTCTAGGGGCCAAGTGCTCGATCACCTCTGAGGTGTCGAGTAGAGGTGGAAAATATGGTTGAAGCAACTCTAGATTAAATAAAAGGTGCAAACCAAGGAAACTTGGAATACTCAATTCAAATACATTCTCTCCCACAACTTTGGTGATTTGTAAGGCCCATATCAAAGAATATTGAGCTTCTAGTGGGGACCCATGAGACATTATTTTTGCAAGTGAAATCACCAACCTAGAACTTGTGTGGAACCCTATGTTAATCATGTCGATGATTTTATTTGGTAGTGGCTTTATACAAATGATCATAAACATGTATTTGGATGTCTTTGATCCATTCAACAAGTTTGGATACCTGATATGCCTTGGTATGAGCATGGGAGGACTCTTCCTCTGTAGATGCAATGGGAAAAGCTACATCAATTGGGGCAAATGGTTGGAACCCTAAGAATACCTAAAACGGGTTGTGGCCAATAGATATATGAATGGATACATTGTAGTTTGAACAAAAGGAAGGCTCTCATCCCATGTTTTTTAATGCTTGGAGTTCTACATTCTCAGGATATGCACAATCATCATGTTGACTACCTATGTTTGTGCATTGGTTGTGCATGGAAGCCAAATGCTTTGGTCAACCTGATGTCCATCAATGACCATGAGCTAGACCAGAAAGTACCTGGGAACCTACCATCCATATCTAAAATAATGATCTATGGTAACCCAAAATGAATCCAAACACACTTGAAGAAGATCTTAGTAGTGGATTCTATTGTGATACTCTTCTTACAAGGTGCCAAAATATCCATCTTAGCCATCCTAGAGAACTGATCAACAACCAGAAATAAAAAGTAATTACCGTGCTTAGTTGAGGGAAAGCCCAACATGTAATCCATGGAGACTAAATCCAAGGTATTTTCCAAGGTAGGTAGAGGAATGTACAACCCCTATTTCTTAATGGAAAATTTGTTGATGGCATAGGCAACACATAATCTGATATAGCTGATGACATCACTTAGGAGATTTGGCCAATAGAATTAGTTTTGCATCATTCCCATTGTCTTCTCCATACAAAATTTACCTACTTCTTGATTATAACGTGCCTCTTAAATCAACTTCTCATGATCACAAGAAGGAACATGAAGATGGCCTATATGGCATACAATCACATCCTAGAGGTGAAAACCTGAAACTTGTTTACCTGCACATAATGTTCGATAGGTTGTAGTAAAGTCTAAGTCATTGTCATATAGTTGGGGATACCCATACATTCATGTCCACAAGAGTTAAGCATTGTTATTAGCGCCACAACTAGAGGTTTTCTAAGGTACTGTGCAACTTAGTTCGTGTTTCTCTTCTTGTACTAAATGTTCAAGTGGAATTATTGCAAGTACGTGGATAACTTCTAATGGTGGTCATTTTGTAACTTTCCTTGTTTTTAATTGATTGTTGGGGATTTTGATCAGTCTGGATGATCATTTCATTTCCCAAAATATGATTCTTCCATTGTCAACATGCTTGCATAATCAAGCACATCTCCTTGCCATAGGTGTGGTACCTATGAATCACATAAAAGGGTGTCTCACTGTGATAGGCCACAAAATGAACTATAAATTCTAAACTACCATGGATATTCCACTAGCATAGTTCATCACAAAAAATCACACAAGTTTATGAAATATATTATTATGAAATTATTTACTTAAGATTCAAATTTAGAGTTACTAGCTTAATGCATGAAAATACTGAAATATCTAAAACTAAAATGAAAGAAGCTAAGAAAATAACACACCATACACACAATGAACACATGACATGCCTTGGGAAAACCAAATATGGGAAAAAACCAACTAAAAGGTGAGGCCTATAATTTGTTATTGTCTTCTCAATTATGAAATGAACATATAAAGAAAGGGGCATTCGCTATGGAGTTTCCATGGACACCATGGCCAATATGGTTGCTATGGGATCTTTTACTTCCTCTATTCTACTCCAAAATCCCAATCCGAAATTATTTGTTCAACCATGGAACAATAACAAAAGAATAAAGATGTAATTTCCTTCATTTCCTAGCAACCCAATATTTAACATCGCCTAATAGTCATCTAGGGTTAGGGTTATTATTGTTTCATTCTTCAACTCCCAATTAGTGTTGGGGTTTTGGACCCTCTACAATATCATTGAAATTCCACACATGGATAGATCCACATGTGTGAGTAATGTGATCTAGCATAGTATCCACTCAATATCATGTTTTGGTCAATAGGATAAGTCAAATTGTTGAAGGCATAACTTCCACATACAAAGTCCGATTGAGGTGATCTTCACATCATTGGAAAATTATTGATGTGTAGAATAGTGTTGAGAGGATAAAAATTCATTCGCAAAGTTTTGACACCAAAAATTGTTGTTTAAGGCCTCAAACATGATCTTGAAGGTTCTGGAATGCAAATCACCAAAGCAAACTTGCACCTAAAATGGGCCATATAAGCCAATAGCTCCAAAATTTCCACCCAAAAAGTACCAAAATACATGATGAAATATACAAATATCCATGTTGGTTCATATCTCCCCATTTAGGGAGGATTTTGGTCCCCAACATATTTTACTGACAAGGGTAAATAAATCTTTCCTCTACCTTGTCCCTGGAGTACATTTGTCTTTTCCTAGAAGTTGTCCTTTCAACCCAGCCTATTAGAGTTCATGCTACCCTTGTTTTCATGTTTTGGACTTCTTTTGCAAAAAAATATCCTGTACTAGCTCCATCCGATATTTTGGTGCTAAATCCTTTATGTTAGGTATGAATTTCTCATCATTTTCTTGGTCCAACATGGAAGCCTCATATAGTTTCATGCTTTCCACATTCGCTATTGAGTAAATGTGCATGTATGGGGGTAGACTAAGTCTATGGGTGTTATCACCTACCTTTTCCAACACTTCAAAAGGACCATACCACATAACATTGATCTTCTTTTTAGGACCCTACTAGAGCCTTTCTTTGTTTATATACAACCAAAATCTATCTTCCACCTTGAATTTTTTCTCAATTATTTTCTAATCATGTTGAGCCTTGTACTTTTTCATATGACTTCTTCAATGCCTCATCTACTTGCAAATAGATTTGCCTAATATTACCAATAAATTTGTCATCCTTTGATGCTTCTCCTATGGTTCCTTCCATCACTCCTATGTGTTTCCATATACAACATCTAAGGGGTGAAGGTGCAAATATACCCAAAACAAGTTTCAAAAAGGGACTTACTGGTAGAAGTTTGGACTACCTTGTTATGAGAATGTTAAATATAAATAAAATTATTGTCCCAAGTCTTTAAATTCTTCTGATTATATCTCCTAAAAATTTAAGCCAATGTCATATTCCCTACTTTTGTCTACATATTTGTTTGTGGATGAAAAGTTGTATATATCTTCAACTTGGTCTCTATATTTTCCCAATGTGTAGTCCAAAAGGCATTGAGAAATATAAAATCTCTATCTGAGATGATGCTCCTTTGTATCCTAAGTGCACCCAGACCTTTTCAAATAACATGTTTGCTACATCTTGTCCCTTGATGGTATTTTTATAAGGCACAAGAATGCACATCTTTCTAAACATATCAACTGCCAAAAACATATATTCACGTCCCTTCCTTGCACTTGGAAAACCACACACAAAATCCATGGAGATGATTTCCTAGGATCTATACATATAGGTGGGGGATGGTATAAACCTTTATTTTTGTTAGTAGGATTGTTGGTACAACAATGTAACATCCTCTAATAAATTAATCTACAAATTATTGCATTCTAATATAATACACATATATTTGCAAGTTATCGACTACCTTCCCAATACCAAAATGTCGTGCAACTTTGGAGGTGTGAGCCTCTCTAATAAGCTACAATCTTTAACCTTTAGGAGCATAGTGCTTTTCTAGCTTGTAGAGAAACCCATCTTGGAGATGAAATTTATTGTTATTGTCACTTTATTCTACACAAAATTGGCCTTGTAGCTACTAAAACAACTCTTTAAAGTCCTCATATTCTATGTATGACTCTTTGTATGCATCATTGGTAAAAGGATCCATGCGCATATGGGTTCCCAAATCCGTGACACTAGATGTGGGTGGCATTGAAAGTGTATATTGCAACTTATTTGTGTTTCCCTTCTTATATTTGATGATTAAATGAACATGTTGTTAAAACACCATCCACTTGTAGTATATGGCTTGTTGAAGCTTACTCTATGGCTATAAACATTCTATTTCCTAGTGATCAATGTGGATCATGGTCTCCTTTCTCATCAGATAGTGATTTCACTTCTTAATAACTTGAAGTAGAGTATATATTTCCTTATCATATACAGTCTAGTTCTAGACTTTTCCATGAAACATTTCATAATGATATCATACCAGTTGCATAACATATCCACTTTCATCTATCTCCACTTCAAAAAGATTCTAAAAATTAGGTGATGCAATAATTGGTTCTTGATTGATCTTTCATTTCAACTTATCCTAAGGTTTTGATCAATTCTTCCCCCATTAGAAACTCTTGTTGTAGGTTTTTATGGAAAGGAGTGGTGTGGCAACAATTGAAAAAGATTCTATACAATTTCATATATATTTTATTGCCCCAACAAAGATCCTAAATTTAATGACATTATTAGGAGTTGACCACTTGAGGATGGACTCCATATTTGTGGGATCTATCTTGAGTTCCCCTCCACCAATCACATACCCCATATATACCAATTATTGCTGAGAAAATTCACATTTCTTAAGGTTTGGCAACAATTGATGCTTTCTAACACCTGCATGAGATGTGAGATATGATATTCCTAGCTAGAGCTATAAAGAAATATATCATCTAAGTAACACTAATATAAATGAATCTAGAAATTGATATAATGCATAATTCATCAAACACATAAATGTAGATGGTGCATTACATAAACCAAAATGCATTACCATCCATTCATATAGACCTTTCCTTGTCTTGAACGTAGTATTCCATGTGTTTTATTATTTAACTTGTACCTAGTGGTATCCCTATTTGATATCCAACTTGGTGAATTAATTCACATGCTTCAGTTGATCTAGAAAGTCATTGATCAAGGGAAAAGGGCATTGATTATTGGGGGTGATCTTATTCAAAGTTCTATAATTGATACACATTCTCTAATTCCCATCCGTATTGGGTACTATGATTATAGGTGACCCACAAAGTGAGGTGATTAGTTTAATTACTCCCTGCTCCAATAGCTACTGCACCCATTTATTCATAATTTTCATTTACTTCTATGATGGAATTTTTGTACAACCCAATGTTTGGAAATGGGGAGTCTAGAAACAAATGTATCTCATGCTCCACTTCCCTCTTAGAAAATAACCCTTTAGGCTCCTAGAACAATTCTTTGTATGCTTACAAAATCTTCTCCAAATGACGTTTCTTCTCTTTATTACATCCCTCTAGAGATTCCTTTACCTTTACTGATTCTTCTCCCCATTGATTCTCTCCTAAAAATAGAACTACAAACTTCCTACTTGAATTGATCAAGTTATTTCATTAGCACTTACCAAAGATATATTGTATTTACCTTTATTTTCATTGACGATGAATGACATCCTATCTTTGATCAAGATACACCCTTTTTATCTCCTCATGGATATTGCATCCCTCATATACATGTAGGGGATTTCAAACACTACACCACGCACATCAAGTGGTGTTATGTCTAACTCCACTTCATCGATATAGTTTCCACTTATAGAATATTTGATCTTACATTGCTCAATGACCTTGATCTCTACATCCTTATTTACACTTCCCAATGGATATGGGTTACGATGGTCAAGAACTTCTAATCCAATCTTGTTGACCATATATTCTACCATGAGGTTGGCCTATGAGCCAAAATGAAATAGAGCATATACCTTTGTATTCATGAATTATATCTCAATAGGGGATATTTTAGTCATATCCCTTAGATATATGGGATGGAGGATACTTAGGTTCACCTCCCATAGAGCTTTCCAAGTGCTAGGAATCCTTCACCACCATGAGGGAAGAATTAGATAGGAACAAATTGCAACTCTTGCAGTTGGGGGAGAAATTCATTTAGATGGATAATTGGCAAGATGATAGGTTCACGAAGGTCAGTTCTCACCTATACTAGGAATTTGAAGCGAAGGAAGAGACCTTGAATAATATAGAAGAATATGTCTAAGAGACAAAGCAAGTCCCTTCCATTTCCACTATCAGAGCTAGTACCATGACGGAGGAAAGTATGGTAAGCTCACCTTCCAAAATACTTCCTCAAGATATCTTTGATGAATTTGAAAATCACACTAGAGGCATTGGTTCCAATCTTATGAGACAAATGGGCTATGAAAGACAATGGATAGGCAAGGAGGACCAAGGAATAATAATCCCAAGGAGAAATGGTTTTCCAATGACCTATTGCAGTAGCAAATGTCCTTTCTAGACATGATATTGACAACAGGGTTATGCCAAAGGCACCCTTTGCTCAACTCTTATCTTCCATCCTATAGTGGAGGCGCCCTTTCTTGGAGTTTTTTCAAATTTTTCTTAACTATTGGAGAAGAATATTGAAGGGGTTTGGATCTTTTGGGGACCAACATCTTGCAAATGAGGAGGTGCAATTCAAATTCGATCATCTTGTAAATTTGTAATTGTTCTTTTATTTTATTTTTTCCTTTTGTAAAAGTGGAAATGGAAAAAAACCTATGTGATGGTTGGCCTTCCAAAGTCATCCCATTAAAATAATGAATGTTGTTGTGAAGAGGAAACAAGAGATGAAGGAGAATTGGGAATAATAGTGACATAAATGAAAGGTTGAAGAGGGAAACCTACATGAATTTCAGTGGACAAAGGAGTCATGGATCCTGTCTACATTGAGCGAAGGTGTCTCTGAGCCATGACCATATGCAACTTGCACTATCCGTGAGTAACCATGAAAAACCTCTATGTATAACTCACCTCATTGTAATGATCTCCTGAGATTAATAAAATCTCCATTAGATGTTGAGCTTATAGTATAAAAATATGTGTGTGATTTGTGAGTTTTATCAATTTGTGATTGTTGATCTCCATAGTAAATTGTTTAATGAAGAAAATCCATCCCAAAAGATCTATTGTTTCATTGTTGAATGATTTTGGAGAAGGGAAATCGATGGTCCTCAATCTTGAGTTGTTGAATAAGTTGCTAAATTGGTTTTCTCTCTCTCTTGTAAATCATTTTCTCTCTCACAGAGGTGAATTTTATTTGTTTGGATTATGTTCTAAAGTGCCCACACATCTTATGGCTTTGGGGAATATTTAATTATCATAGGAGCTGATTTTTCCTTTTTTGGGCATATTTAATTCTCAAATAGTCATTTTCTCCTCTATCGGGCCATTTCTTGAGTGTTGGGAATCCCAATCGACTAATTGGTTGATTTCAATCTTTATTGGGTCATTTTCTTAGAGTTGGGTGTCTTCTCTTTACCCACATATTATATAATACATTTTGTTTGTTTCATGGGTGTTTTTTCTTTGCCCACAAACCTTACAATATATTTTTAATGTTGGATGGTATTTGTTCTTTTCCCATGATCCAAACTCCATGTTTTCTTCATTATTGGGAGATTCAATCCATTTTTCTATGCATTCCCTTCATTGCTAGGTCGTGTAAAGAGTCTCTAGTCAGCTAGTGAGATCCTAGAGGGATAGTTTTGTGTTTTAAGACAATGTTGTTGCTTAACATTAACACCTGAGTGTCACCTTCATGTTTCCTTTAATTTTAATCACATACATTGATTAATCTTGAATGTTTAGATACTTATCTATGTACTGGTAACAATATTCTATATTGAATCAAATGAAGAGCAGGTGTGATTTATTTATGAGCATCTCTTTTAAGCGACAATACAAGCCAGAACAAGTTCACCACTAGAGGTTCCTTCCAAGATAATTGAGCAATGCAATAAGATTCAACATGGATCTGTGTTGGTGAAATGGATAGGCTATAAACCTACCATTTACGAATCACTATATATACCTCCCAAATACTTGAGGAGCACATCCAGGTTTTTGGAGGATTATACCCAACATAATGGCCATTTTGTTGAACTTAATGGTGTTCCCTTTCACAATCTTCCCTTACTTCTTCCATAAGTGATGTCAATGGATCCATTGGCCCTATTCATACCAAATAGGGTAGAAATAATACTTAATGAGTGTTTTAAACACACCCCACTTAGTTACTAATGGATCACCCTCTAGCTTAAGAATCTCTGTGTGATTATCCCACCAATTTTGGAGATGGACGTCTAACTTCAGTTACAGATGTGAAATATTTTCTCTTATCCTATGCCATGAACACTGAAATAAACATTTAACTATTGAAACCATTGATTCAAATTAACATCAATGTCACTTTGGAAGGGGTTGATATTTTATTTCAATTCCACTTTAAATAGAAATAATGAAGAAGTGATGGAATCAGAACATGGTCTCTCTCTCATTGGCTCTTTTTTTTACTCCTTTTTTGCATCTTCATTGTCTCTATATTTATCACCCAATCCAACTTCGAAATTAGATCTACCAAAATCCTAAAAGGGTCCAATTTTTTTTTATAGATATACCATGAGGATGGACATGTTGAGAGAGATGTAAGAGAATTTTCCTCCATCTTTGAAAATATTTCCTCTGACTCATCCCATGGATTTTTATTGTTCTACTCATTTTCCATGGCTAGGGTTTGAAAATGTATTTCTTATGCCAAGTCCTAGATAATGGAACTTCCCATAAAACCCCAAAGACATTTTCTCTAATACCAATAAGATTTGTAAACTTCCATAGATATTCTACTAGAAGAATTCATCACGATATATCTTACAAGTCTATGTAATTTATTACTATGCAATTATTTACTTAAGATTCATATTTAATGTTTTTATCTTAATGTGTGAAAATACTAAAATACTTTAAACTTAAATTAAAAATTATAAGAACATAACACACCATATACACAATAAACACAAGATGTACCTTGGGAAAATCCAATATGGGAAAAATCTAGCTAAAAGGTTAGGCCTATGCTTTGCAATTTTATTCTCAGTTATGAAATAAAAATACAAAGAAAGATAGATTCACTATGGATTTGTTGTGAACACCGTGGATGGTATGGCTGCTATAAGATCTTCCACTTCCTTTGTTCTACTCCAAAATCCCAATTCCACATGATTTTTTTTTTAAGTATGGAACAATAACAATACAATAAGAATGGAATTGCTTCCTTTCCTAGCAACCCAATTTTTAACAGAGTCTCATAGTCATCCAGGATTAGGGTTAGGATTTTTTCATGCCTCAACTCCCAATTTAATGTCATGGTTTTGTACCCTCTATAATATTCTTTAAATTACACTTGTGAGTATATCCACATGTGTGATTAATATGAGATAACATAGCATCCACTCAATATCATGGTTGTCAATAAGATAGGTCAGCTTGGGGGAGCTATAATTTTTTCATACAAACTCTGGTTGAGGTGATGTTCACATCATTGGAAATATTTGGGTGTGTATAACATTGTTAAGAGATATAAAATGTGTTCACAAAGTATTGACCCCAAAAATGGTTGTTTAAGGCCTCAAACGAGCTCCAGAAGGTTTTGGATTGCAAATCACCAAAGAAAACCTACCCGTAAAATGGGCCCTTCAATCCAATAGCTTCAAATTTCCCACCCAAAAAGTACCAAAATAGATGAAAAATTATACAAAGATACATTTCATATCATACATCCCCATTTAGGGAGGATTTTGGTGTCGCCAAAAGATTTTGTTGAAGGAGGCAAGGACAATTTTCCTCTACCTTCTCCTTGGAGTACCATTTGGCCTTGCCTAGAAGTTGTCCTTTCAAACCAACTTGGTAGAGTTCATGATGTCCTTGTTCGGTTGTTATGCACTTCTTATACAAAATTGTATCCTATTCTAACTCTACCCTAGATTCTAATGCTAACTCCTCTATGGTAGGTAAGACTTGCTAATTATTTTCCTAGTTCAACATGGAAGGCTCATATAGTTCCATATTTTTCATATTCACTACGCACTAAATGTGCATATATGGGGGTATATTATGTCCTTATGCACTATCACCCACCTTTTCCAACACTTAAAAAGGACCATACCATAGACCCTTGATCCTCTTACTAGGACCCTATATAATTTATTTTTTTATATACAACCAAAGTCTATCTCCCATCTTGAATGTTTTCTCAATTATGTGAAAATCATGTTGAGCCTTATACATTTCCTATGACTTATTCAATGTCTCCTATAGTTGCAACTGTTTTTGCCTCATTTTATCAACAAATTTTTCATCCTTTATTGCTTCTCCCATAGTGTCTTCCATCATTCCTCCTTTCTATCCAATACAACTTATAAGGGAGAAAGTGGAAAATATCCAAAACAAATTTCGAAAGGGTATTTAATGGTATAAGTATGGACTACTATATTATAAGAGTGTTTAATATAAACAAAAATTATGTCCTAGGTATTTACATTCTTTTGATTATATCCCCTCAAAAATTGAACCAATGTCCTATTCCCTACTTTTGGTTTTTTATATTTTTGTGGATGGAAAGCTATAGATATCTTCCACTTGGTGTCAATCTTCTCCCAATGTGTATTCCAAAAGGAATTGAGAAATATAAAATCTCTATCCTAGATGATGCTCCTTGGTATCCTAACGTGCACCCAAACCTTTTCAAAGAACATGTTTGTTTCATCTTTCCCCTTGATTGTATTTTTATAAGGCATGAGAATGCACATCCTTCTAAACCTATCAACTACCACAAACAAATAGTTATGTACCTTCCTTATTCTTAGCAAGCCACACACGAAATCCATGGAGATGTGTTCCCAGGGTCTAGTAGGAATATGTAGGGGATGGTATAAACCTTTCTTTATGTTACTAGGTTTTCTAGTACAAAAAAGTAACATCCTTTAATAAACTAAGATACATCTTATTTCATTCTAGCACACCTTTGTAAGTTGACAACTACCTTCCCAACACCAAAATTCCATGTAACTTTGGAGGTTGAGAGTATCAAACAAGATACAGTATTTCACCTTTAGGAACACAAATATAGTCTAGCTTGCAGAGAAACCCTTCATGTAGATGATATTTAATGTTATATTCATTTTTTTCTACAAAAACTTGGCCCTATAGTTGTTGAAACACCTCGTTAAGGTCCTCATATTCCATGTATTCTTATTTTTAGGCGTCGTGGGTAAAAATATTCATGTGCATAAACGTTCCAAAAGTTGTGACATTGGATGTGGGTGGTATTGAAAGCATGTATGCTAGCTTATTAGTGTTTTCCTTCCTAAATTTGATTATTAAATGAAATTATTTTTTAAACCCCATCCACTTAAACAATTTGATTTATTGAAGCTTACTCTAGGCCTAAAAATAATGTAGTTCCTAGTGATCAATGTGAATGATGGTCTCCTTTCTCATTATATAGTTTTTCCACTTCTTAATAGCTTGAACCATAACATAGATTTCCTTGTCATGTGTAGGGTAGTTCTAGACTCTACCATAAAACATTTCATAATGTTAATGTACCATCTTACCTACCTGCATTAATATCACTCCCATAACGTATCCACTTGCATCTGTATCCACTTCGAAAGGATTATACAAATAAGGCGATGTAATAATCGGTGCTTGAATGATATTTTGTTTCAACTTTTTAAAATATTTCTACTGATTATTTCCCCACTATAAACTCTTGTTGTTGGTTGTTATGGGAAGGAGTGGTGCAACCACAATTGAAAAGGATGCTACAAACATTCATAGTTATTGTATTTCCACAACAAAGCTCCTAATTTTAGTGACATTAGTAGGATTTGACCACTTTAGGATGGCCTCCATGTTTGTGGTATCTATATTGAGTTTCTCTCCACTGATCACAAATCCCATATACACCAATGATTGCTAAGAAAATTCACATATCTTAAGGTTTTCCAGTATTTGATTATTTTTTAGAGTCTCTAACACTTGCACGAGATGCGATATATGCTCTTCCTAGCTATATCTATAAACCAATATATAATCTAAGTACCTTATTACAAATGAACCTAGAAATGGATGTAATACATCATTCACATAATGCATAAATGTACCTGGTGCATTGCATAAACCAAAATGCATTACTAGCCATTCATACCGACCTTTCCTTGTTAGGAAGGCAGTGTTCCATGTGTCTTCATCTTTAACTTGTACATAATGGAATCTTTATTTGATATCCAACCACGAGGCCTTCACTCAATGAACCTATGACATATAACATTAATTCATGGGATATTAGCGAATACTCTTAATTTTCCTAAATATTTATAAATACCTCCCAAAATCCTTTAGTTAAACCCTCTCCAAATACATCTTTCTATAAAAAAATATCCCTATTTTTACTAGATATCCATAAGCTTTACTATATATGATTTGAAAAGATCTTTTAAAGACTATGGTTAAGTTTTAAAGCATGAGTGCATTAACCATTTAGGAAATGAAGGAAAGACGAAGAATCAATGATATAAAATGGAAGCCATAATAAGATATGCATATATGGAAGTAAGAACAAAGAATCAGCAAACCATAAAAACAAAATTATTAACGGATTTTAGCAAGATTTGCCTACGTCTCTGAGCCTTTGTCTCAGTGGGTGAGGCTTTCTTATTTCTCTTAAAAGATTCAAAAGTACATCAACAAAGTGTAAAATGGATTACAAACTGGTCTGGTTGTGTTCTTCTCGACCTCAATAATCCAACACAATTGACAACACTGAAAACGGTTGAGCGAAGCTCCCAAAATTGGCCCACAAAGTTCCTCTCCTCAATGGATTTGGCTGTCAAAATCCTCATCATTTATCCTTCTTTGAACCTCCCTAAAGTTTCCAAGAACCTCTATTTTATATAGATTTGAAGTTGGTAACATCCTCCCAACTTCCTCCCAAGATCTGGCCTCAAAAAGGGCTCCAGATCTCCCAAAAATGACCAAAATCTCCCAAAATCAGGCTAAAATCTCAATAAAAATTATAACCTATGGTAAAACAACCACAATTTGGAAATAATTAAGGTGCAACACCCTATTCTCGGGCTCCTGGCCATATGCGAGGCTCCATATGCTCACAGGCTGGAATTTGGCGCGCTAGCCCCCCGGTCTTGGCTCTTGGTCCTGTGCGCATGGCCATATGGCCGCACCCTAAGCTTCCATGCACCTACATTCAGTTAAACCCTTGGTTTGTGGCCTTTGGTTGGTCAGGGCTGGCCCCCACCAACTGGGGATTATCCCCTATACTCACCACATGTCGACCTTTTAAACAAGTTCGATGGCTTGTTTAAACAAGCTCCAAACTAGCCCGAACGGTCCGCTCGATTTCACGAAGACGCTAGCACCCACGGAGGTCACGGGTTCAAATCCACAGGACATTCTAATTTTTTTTTTACCCGACATAGGAAAAATATGGGGTGCCATGTGGCACCCTATGATTGGGCAACATGTCACCTTGTGATTGGTCTGTACCAACAGAGTTAGCATCGCGTCGTCCTACCACGTCACCGCCGTACAACCCAATCAGTTATCCAGTCACCTACCACATCATTTTCCATACAACCACATGTCATGCCACGTCACGTCCATACTTCAAAATCACCCTACCACGTCAGCATCTGTATGACCCAACTTTCATCCGCACAGCCACGTGTTAGTCTGTCATTGGGCCACATCATGTACAAACTGCCACGTGTCAAATCCATCAGTGCCAACTCAGCCCAAAAATGTTGAATCTGAGTGATACGTGTCACCTCCTAGTGATGCCACATCAATATGATTATTTCATCATGATGTCACATGTCGTACTGTTGACGTTAGTGTTGGCTTTGACTAGTTGACTTTTTCCCTGTTTGGGATTTCGCTCAGAACATGATAACTTTCGCATACGATGCTCGTTTGAGGAAAAAATTATATGGATGAAATCAGCCCGACGAGACAGACACAATGGCATTGGTTTTGTCCAATTCCGATAACTTTTATTTTTAGGCCTTCCTGGATCCATTTTGGATCAATATACCCCTATTTATAACATCTAGTACCTATAAACCACTCTCATACCTTATATCCACCCCCAAATACCTATAATATATTGACTTCACTTTTCACAATTTGAAAACCCCCTTTATGAATGAATGTGATAATATATTGGTAAACAAGGTGAAGCCCCTGTGGATCCAACTTAGTGAAGTACTTAGCATGATTCAATTGATCTATCAAGTCATTGATCCTACGTAGAGGGCATTTATTATTGAGGGTAAACTTATTCAAAGCTCTATAGTTGATACCAATTCTCCAAGTCCCATCCTTATTGGGTACTATGATGGTAAGTGACCCACAAGGTGAGGTGATTGGTATAATTACTCTCTATTCTAGTATCTATTATAATTGTTTTTCCATTTCATCTACTTCTAATATTTTCTATCTATACAACCCAATGTTTGGCAATGGGGAGTCTAGAAACAACTATATATTGTACTCTACTTCCCTCTTAGGGGGTAACCCTTTAAGATCCTAGAAAAATTCTATTTATGCTTGCAAAATATTCTCCAATTGATGTTTCTACTCTCTAGTACATCCCTCTAAAGATGCCTTTAACGTTATCGATTCATTTCATGGAAAATTCACTCCTAAAAAGAGTAATACAAACTTCCTACTTAGATTGAACAATTTCTTGGCTTGGTTAGCACTTACCAGAGATATATTGGATTTACCTTTGTGTGCATTGATGATGAATGACTTACCATCCTTGATCAGGAAACATTGGTTTTGTATTCTTGTGAATATTTCATTCCTCATATACATGTAGGGGATTCAAAACATTACACCACACACATCAAGTGGTACTACATCTACCTCTAATTTATCAACATAGTTTGCACTTATAAAAAAAATTATTTGGCAATGCTCAGTGACCCTAAGCTCTGCATCCTTATTTACCCATCACATTGTATATGGGTAAGGATGGTCATAAACTCTCAATCCAATCTTGTTGAATATATATTATACTATGAGGCTGGCCTATGAACTAAAATCAAGCATAGCATCTACCTTTGTATTCTTGACTTGGATCTCAGTATTGTGGTGTAGGAAATATTTTCATCTACATCTGAGCTACTCTCTACCTAGTTACATGAATCCATGGTCAGTATGTTCTTCTTCTTGGCATCCTTCTTGCTTTTATTTTGGTTCATCCATAGATGTATATTCCAACACTTATATTTAGTGTTACCATCGATATTACAATGGTTATAATGGTTGTTTGGATCATTGCATTGTTGTGCAATGGTTTTTGTCTTCCTTTCCTTAATCTTATTTCCCTCCTTAGAAGCATCTTGGTGGTCTTTCTACTTGGAACCACTTGGTTATCCTTTATCCTTTCCCATAATCTCCATATATTATGCTTACACATAGGCCTCATAAACTATCCTAGGTTGAAGAGAATCACTTGCATCCTTAGATGACTATGCAAATCTCCTAGATAATTGAGGAGCACATCTAGGTTCTTGGGATATATACCTAACATAACGACCATTTTTTTGAAATCAATGGTGTGCTCTTATACACTATGCCCTTTATTTTTCCATAAGTAATGCTAATGCATCCACTAGACCTATTCATACCTAATAGGGTATAAATAGGACTTAATTAGGGATTTAAAGACCTCCCACTTAGTTACTAATGGATCACCCTCTATCCTAAGGATTTTCGTGTGATTTTCCCACCAATTTTGGGATGGCCATCTAAATTCTATCAGGAAAATAAAATATTTTTCTCTTATACTATGTTATGAACACTAAAAGAAACTTTCAACTATTGCAACCATTGGTTCAACTTAACAACATCAATTTCACTTTGGTAGGGTTTGATCTCCACTTTCACTTCCACTTTAAACAAATTTTGTGAACACGTGATGGCACTAGAACTTGGTTTCTCTTTCATTTGATCCTTTTTAAATTCCTTTCACGCATCTTCATTGTCTCTGCATTTCTTGTCTAGTCCAACTTCTAAGTTAGAGATACCAAACTACCCTAAAGTTCCAAACTTGTTCTCTAGAGATTCCACAAGGATGGACATGTTGTGAGAGATGTCAATGATTTGTGATTCCATCTTTGAAAATACTTCCTCTGACTCATCTCGTGGATTGTTATTGATGTACTCACCTGCCATGGATAGGGTTTGAGAATTATTTCTTACGCCAATTCCTATATCTTGCAACTTCCCACAAATACCTAAAGAAATATGCTCTACTATCAATATGATCTATAAAATTTCATGGATATTCCACTAAAACAACTTGTCTCGGTATATATTACAAGTTTCTACAGTCTATTATTATGAAATGTTTTATTAAGATTCATATTTAATGTTACTATCTCGATGCATGAAAATACTAAAATAATTGAAATTGAAATGAAAGAAGCTAAGAAAATAACACACCATCCACACAATGAACATAATATGTACCCTAAGAAAACACTATACATGAAAAACCTAGATAGAAGGTGAGGCCTATGATCTATTATTTTCTTCTTAGTTATGAAATTAAAATATAAGGAAAGGGGCACTCACTATGGAGTTGACATTAACACTATTGCCAATATTTCTTCTACAAAACCTTCTACTTCCTCTATGCTACACCAAAACGCCACTCCAAAAGTCTATGTACAACTATTGAACAATAAAAATATAATAAGAATGGAACCTCTTCCTTTTCTAGTAGCCCAATATTTAACATGGCCTAATAGCCATCTAGGTTTATGGTTAGGATTTGTTTCATGCTTGAACTCCTAATTAATATTAGGAATTTGGACCCTCTATAAGTCCACATATGACTATCTCCACATGTGTGAGTAATGTGAGCTAATGTGGCATCCATTCACTATCATGATGGTCAGCGAGATATGTCAACTTGTGAGAGGAACAACTTCTTCAAACAAACTCCGATTGAAGTGATCTTCCCATCATTGGAAATCTCTTGATGTATAGAACAATGTAAATAGGATGAAAATTTGTTCATAAAGTTTTGACCCTAAAATGACCATTTAAGGCCTAAAAAAAGATTTAAAAGGCTCCAGAGCCCAAATCACTAAAGCATGAACTATCCCTAAAATAGGCCCTATAAGCCAAT
>ML847284.1:21720-34823 GCA_009831015.1 Picea engelmannii | reverse complement strand
TAACTATGTTAAATTCCAAGGAGTTCAAATGAATAGTGTGAGTGAAATAGAGCGGGGTGGAGGGGTTCTCTTTAAATAAGCTTGAGTAGTCCCTAGGGTTAATTGGTAGGCCCCCCTCCATCTAACAATTCATATTTTTTTTTAAATGGAATCAATGGGTTCTATATGTGCCTTACAAATGTCATACAGAACCAGCCAAAAATAGTTTGGTGTCACCAGTCTGGTTGGTTTTTCCCCAAAATTGGTCAGACCGACCAGTTCTAAATGGTCTAGAACGGTTTTAAAAACATTGATATTGACTAAGAGGTACATCCTACTAGAAAACCCCATAAAAAACAAAACATGAGTGTACGACCTACAAGATAACTTGTGCAACCTATCTATACCATTGTACAAACCTATCCATACAATTGTACGAACCCACGCGATATTGTTCATGCCATTGTAAGGACTTCCATAGGATTGTATGGAACTATACAAATTATTATCTCGAATTGTGTCCTGCCTAAAAACGTCTGTTCCCTAACATCTCTCTCTCTCTCTCTCTCTCTCTCTCTCTCTCTCTCTCTCAACTATTCATGTGTTCTTGTGTGTTTGAAATATCTATATGGACCTATCCTTATAATTTTAGTTGAGACCAAAACCCTAATATATTTCTAAAATTACTCTCGGTCTAAATCATGCATGCACGAAATACATTTTTAGACTTAACTACTAAAAATAAGACTTTCACTTTTTGACTAAAGTGAATTACAAAATAGAATTTACTTTTCAAAAATTTAATTTCTTTTCGAAAATATCTTGAACTACTTCTCTCACGCTCACACAAAACCTGTGTGAAAATTCTTGTCAAAGCTATAATTCTTAACACTCCCTCTTAGCAAGGAAGGAATTATACACCAAACCAAGTCTGTTTTTTAATGCCTCAAACTTCCCTTTTTTCAAGGGCATGGTCAAAATATCAACTACCTGTTGATCTATGGGAATATATTGGAGCTTCACTACTCTCTTCTGAATCCTGTCTTGTATGAAGTGATATATGATCTCTATATGCATGGACATGTCTTGAAACATTGGATTCCCAAAGAGTTTGATACAACTTTGATTATCACAGTAAATGACCATGGGATCCAACTCTTGATCAAATAATCCTGCAAGTAACTTGTGAATCCAAATGGCCTCACAACTAGTTGTATTGGCTACCATGTATTCTACCTCTGTTGAGCTAAGTTCCACAGAAATCTACTTCTTCTGAACCAGGATATCATCATTGATCCTAAGCTAAAGAGGCACCTTGAGGTGCTCTTCCTGTATGTTGCACTACTTTCCCAATTTGAGTCTATATACCCCTACAACTTCACTTCACCTTCTCCAAGATATTTGATACCATACTCTATTGTGCCACTGAAATACCTGAGCACATGTTTTTTTCTACCCAATGCTCCTACCTTGGCTCCACCATGAATTGAGTGAAGTTGTTCACTGCAAAACATATATTTGTCCTAATGTTGAAAAAATACATCTAAAAACATATCAGCTACTTATACAATGTGGGATCCACCAACTCTCAAAATGAAGTTGTCACATTCTTCAAATTAGTGATCTTGGGTATGGCCATAGGTTTTCATTCCTCCATCTTAAATCTCTTTAGGATCTGAACCTTCCCAAGGAAAATTTCCCTTGGTCTCTACCAAACCTCCAAACCCAAGAAGTAATGCATCATGTCGATGTCCTTCATCTCAAACTTAAATTCCATGTCTACTTTGTACCCTACAATGAGATTTTCTACATCTGTCAGAAACAAATAGTGTTTCACTTTTGGTGAAGCTTGTACTCTACAGGGATCCATCAATCCTGGAATACCATGCTCTCAGTACCTGCTTGAGTCCATACATGGATTTCTTAATCCTACACACATGGGACTCCTTCCCACTTACCTCAAAGACTTTAGGCTGCTCTATGTATACTTCTTCCTCAATGATCCCATTAAGGAAAGTTGTCTTCACTTCCACCTGGTGTATCCTCCATCCCATAAATTAAACTAAGGATATAACTACTCTAATGGAAGTGTACCTAGCGACTTGAGAAAATGTCTCCTCATATATATAGTCCACTCCCTCTCTTTGGGAGAACCTTCTCGCCACAAACCTTGCTTTGAACTTCTCAATGATGCCATCTGCAGCATGTTTGATCTTGTAGAGCCACCTGGAACTCACAACTGACTTCCCCTTTGGTCTTGGCACTATGTCCCAAACATTGTTCTTCATGATGGAGGTGTACTCCTCCACCATGGCATCCCACCATACTTTTTGGTATGTTTCCTCCTGAAAATTGGAAGGCTCGAAATATAGAATATTGTTCATCAATTCCATATAGTCTGGAAACTTATTTGGATTTTCTCTCTTGGAATATCCTCCCAAGATTCTCAACATTCTCCTAATCATCCCTCGATGTCTTATTGAACCATTGAGGTCTCTTGATAAAAGTGGAATGGGCTCTTGTCTCCCCTTATTCACCTGAAGGCTACTATACCACCTTGGAAATCATTGGTGACCTCAACTCAACCTTCGAAGCTTCCTGCTCCTCATCCTCTATTATTGGAATAGGCTCGTGGGACTTCCTGGATGTAAATTCTTGCTCAAAATTTACATCCTAACTCACTATTTTCTTCCTCTTCTCTGGAATAAAGACCATGTGAGCCTTTTAAGTCTCATTGTAACCCACAAATAAACCTTTCCTCCTAAAGGGATCCAACTTGGTCCTCTTCTCTATCGGTACATGGATAAAAAGTGGATAACCAAATATGTGAAAATGACTCACCTATGGATTCACACCAATGAATGCCTCTTATGATGTCTTGTCCTCCAAGATCCTATGAGGACACCAGTTTTAGATGTAGACAGTTGTGTTACATGCATATGCCCAAAAAAACATCGTCAAGTCCTAGTCATGTATCATGGCCTTAGAATCCCCTATGATGGATCAATTATTTTTCTCTACAACCCCATTCTATTGTGGGTTGTACAAAACTCTTAGCTTCCTCTTGATTCATTCCTCATAGAAACCCTCAAATTCCTTAGAGGTAATACTCACCGCCATTATCCAATATCAAGATTTTCATCTTCTTTCCTGTCTGGTTTTCAACTAGAGCTTTGAACTCCTGAAACCTGCTAAATACCTCATCCTTATTCTTTAATAAATATATATAATTCATGTGAGAGAAATCATCAATAAAGGAAGCATAATACATGCTTCCTTTTTATTGACGTTATTGACCTTGATCCACATACATCTGAATGTACTAGGTTTAGAATCCCCTTAGACCTATGCTCATTCCTTGGGAAAGTAGCCTTGGCACATTTTCCAAGTGTGAACCCTCTTCATATACCATGTTGCTCAAAACTGAACTCTATAAGACCTGTAACTATCTCCCTCAGAATAGGAAACACCCCATGATGCAAGTGTTGTTAGAAAAATAGGATCGCAGAGAAATAAAATAAAAACAAATACAGAACTAAAACACAGAAGATACACAATACAATAGAGACACAGATATATGTAGTTTACCTAATGTGGGTTATGTCCACCAGAGAAATTGTCAGGTCCTTCATTTGTATTATCCAACAAATGAAGGGATACAGCCTACAACACACCTGTTGTAACTTCCTCTTCTTTTTCTCACAGTCTCCTCTCTCATGATACAATATTCGCAATGATGCATAGCCGCAATACATTTCCCTCATAAAATAGGGTTGCCTTCTAGGGAAAAAAACCCTAACATAAATTCTATCGGTAGATCTGCAACCTTATAATGAATGGTCCAGATTTACTATGAAATTACAATATACATTTACAAGGCAATTTTTTCTTTAGGGGCTCGCTTGCCCCCGGACCTCGGAGGGGGGGAAATCCCCCCTGCAACCCCTCCCCCCGCGTGGAGGGGTGTACAATATTCTGGGGTGTATAGTCTTCATGGGGTACAAACAATGCTAAAAACAAAGACTTATGAAATAGGAAGATAATCAAGCTCCACAACCAACAATCTCCCACTTGGAGACTGATCACAACAACTCCACTATTGTTGTACATGTTGGACTATAATCCACCTTGGACATGGAAAATTTCTCATATTCACCTTCATGCTTGAAGACCAACTAAAACTGAGCAAAAACTCAGTTTCTCCCTGGTTACTCCCTTTTTTAACATGTATGCGGGATTCTGAATAGAGTGTATCTTTTCCAACTTCAAATGTCCATCTTCCAAGACGGATCGTATGAAATGGTACCTGAGTTTTCTATGTTTAGTCTTTGAATGGAAGGTTGAATTATTTTCAATATGAATGACACTCTCGTTGTCACATTACAGCATGTTATTATCTTTCTTCTTTCCCAATTCCTCCATAAACCTATGTAACCAAATCATCTCTTTACTAGCCTCTGTAACAGAAATATACTATGTCTTTGTTGTTGAAAGTGAAACAACCTTTTGAGGTTTTGAAATCCAACTTACTATTGTTCCACCTACAGTAAAAACATACCATGTGGTGCTCTCCCTGTTATCTTTATCACTTGCCATATCTGAATCAACATATCCTTGTAGAACAATGTATGAACCTCCAAAACATAATGCATGAGTAGTAGTACCTTTCAAATATCTGAGAATATACTTTATTTCCTCCCAATGTTCTTTACATGGATTGTTCATATACCTACTCACAACTCCCACTGCATTGTGCAATATCTGGTCTTGTGCAAACCATCACATACAACAATCTGCCAAATGTTGATGAATAAGGGACCTTGGACATGTATTCTATCTCCTCCTGTGTCTTGGGACACATTTCTTTGGTTAATTTGAAATGGTTGTCCAAAGGTGTACTAACTGATTTTTCATTATGCATTATAAACCTCTCCAACGCCTTCTCTATGTGCTCACCCTGAGACAATGTCAAATTACGATTTTTTTTATCTCTTGTTATTCTCATACCAAGGATTTTCTTTGCAACACCCAAATCCTTCATCGAAAATGAATTAGCTAATTTAGTCTTGAGTGTATTTATATCATGCATATTAGACCCTACAACAAGCATGTCATCTACATAAAATAGCAAGATAATATAGCTTCCATTTTCTAGCTTTTTAAAATAAACACAGTGATCAGAATGACATCTACTATAACCTTGTTTTGTCATAAACCTATTAAACTTCAAATACAAATGCCTTGGAGCTTGCTTTAGGCCATACAATCTCTTCTTCAACCTACATACCAAATTTTATTTCCCTTTGACCTCATAACCCTGTGACTGTTGCATATAAATATCTTCCTCTGAATACCCATGGAGAAAAGTTGTTTTTACTTCTAATTGTTCAATATGTAAATCTTCTACTACCACAAGACTTAAAATAGTTCTAATTGAATTCATTTTAACAACAAGAGAAAATATTTCATCAAAATCTATACCTTTATTTTGTGCAAACCCTTTTACAACAAGTCTAGCCTTGTACCACTTTTTGCCTCCATCTTCTTCCTTCAACTTGTAAGCCCATTTATTCTGCAATTCTCCTTTTCCTGTAGGAAATTGAACCAAATCCCAAGTATGGTTATTTACCAGGGAATCCATTTCATCTTGCATGCTTTCCTCCCACTTATTTTTAGTGTCTACATGCATTGCCTCTTCATAACATTCTGGTTCACCAGAATCAATCAACAATAAATAATACAATGAAGGAGAGTATCATTCAGAGGATCTACTTAACCTGGTAAATCTTCTAACACCACTTGCAGGCGTTTGACGTACATGTTGCGCATATTGTTGTACATTTTGATTTTTTGGTACCTTTGGAATTTCTTTTTCAATGATCTCATCAAGCATTGTGTATTCTGGTTTTTCTTTTTCTTGTTTCTTTCCCTACAACTGATCTTTGTACATGACCTTCTCATTGAATATGACATCTCTACTCCTAATGATTTAATGATTTTCATAATCCCATAAGTGTTAACCAAAATCATTAACATCATATCCAATAAAGGTACACTTCTTGGATTTTTCCTCAAGCTTTGTTTTATTTTCTTTATCAATATGGACAAATGCTTCACAACCGAAAGTCTTCAAAAAAGAATAGTTTACCTTTTTACATGTTCATGCCTTCTCTAGAATTTAACCATCCAAAGAGCTTGAAGGTCCTATGTTTATATAGTAAACAGAAATATCTACGGCATCTACCCAGAACTGTAAGGGAAAACCAACATGCAATCTCATACTCCTTGCACGCTCCATCATTGTTATGTTCATTCTTTCTAACACACCATTTTCTTGTGGTGTTCCTGGAATTGTCTTCTCTCTATGAATCCCATGGTATGAACAGTAATCATCAAACTCATTGCTGCAATATTCACCTCCATTATTTGATATGAGACACTTCAACCTTTTTCCTGTCTCATTCTCAACCAAATCTTTCAATTTCTTAAAAGTATCAAAAACATCATATTTTTGTCGAATGCAATAAACCCAAGTTTTTCTAGTTGCATCATCAATAAAAGTAACATAATAATGAGAGCCACCAAGAGATGATACCTAAGTTGGTCCCCTTACATCTGTATGCACAAGCTCTAACCTTTCACACTTCTTTTCTTTTCTGACTCTAAGAAATCTGACTCTCTTATGTTTTCCATAAACACAATGCTCATAGAAATCCAAATCAATTTGTTTAACATCTGGCAACAAATTTCTTTTGTGAAGTATCTACATCCCCTTCTCACTCATGTGTCCAAGCCTATGATTCCATAGTGTTTTATCCACTCTTGTATAAGCTAAAGAGATAGAAGAGTCAATATTACCAGTACATAAGTACAATGCACCTACCTTCTCTCCTTTTGCTATCACCAGTGATCCTTTGGTGACCTTCCACACCTTATCTGTAAATATGGATATACAACCTTCACTTTCCAACTACCTTATTGAAATTAGATTTTTCCTTAAATCTAGAACATGTCTTACCTCTTTCAACAACCATTGGTTTCCATTCCTTTGTTTTATTTTTACCTTTCCCATTCCAATAATTTTGCATGGTGCATCATCACTCAAATGAACCTATCCAAAATCACCTTGAATATAATCTAGGAAATGTTTCCTATGGGGTGTGGCATGAAATGAAGCCCATGAATCTACTACCCAAGACTAAGAAATATTATCTACAGAAAGAATCAAAGCATCTTATAACACATCACTTGTTACATTTTCTTCCTGATTTTTCTCCTAATGTCCATCTCTTTGTTTCTTTGGAGCTCTGCAGACTTTCTTCAAATGTCCTTTCTTCCCACAATTCCAACACTCTATGTTTCCCAGTATGGATTTGGATCTACCCTTCCTAGAATTCTCTCGGTTCCATGATCCCTTTCCTCTATCATTTTGTCTTCCCATGTTCTCCATGTTTAAAACATTACCTAATATCTCACCTATGTTTTTCTGTCGCATTTTCTCGCTAAGGATAACACCAACAACATCATCAAATTTTAAAGTGTTTGAACCAGAGACAGATTTACTTACAGTAATGACCAAGTCATTCCAACTTTCTAGCAATGAGCACAAGATTAGAAGAGCCCTGACCTCATCATCAAAGTCCACTTTTACATAACTTAGTTGATTAGTAACTGTATTAAATTCATTTAAATGATCTACAACAAACCCACCTTCTGACATATTCATATTAAATAATATCTTCATTAGAAATACCTTCTTGGACACCGAGGGTTTTTCATATAGTTTATCCAATGCGTCTATCAGCTCCTTCGTTGTCTTTTCTTTCGAAATATTGCAAGCCACGGACGTTTTCAGGCTCAACAATATCGTTCCTAGTGCCTTTCTATCAAGAACCTTCCATTCTTCGTCCTTCATGGTCGTTGGCTTCTTTTCTATTCCACCCAATGGTAGGAATAGATCATTCATATATAAATAATATTACATCTGCATCTTCCATAACTGGTAGTTTTGGCCGTTAAATTTATCGACCCTAAGCTTTCCATCTTTCGCCATTGCCCCCACTCAAACTAGGAACTCTCTTTTCCTGCGAGTTACCTTTCGCTCTAATACCAGTTGTTAGAAAAACAGGATCGCAGAGCAATAAAATAAAAACAAATGCGGAAATAAAACACAAAAGATACACAATACAATAGAGACACAGATATACGTGGTTCACCTAGAGTGGGCTACATCCACCAGAGAAATTTCCAGTTCCTTCCTTTTTATTATCCAACAAATGAAAAGATACATCCTACGGCATACCCATTGTAACTTGATCTTCTTTCTCTCACAATCTCCTCTCTCAAAATACAATATTTGCAATGATGTATAGCCGCAATACATTTTCCTCATAAAACAGGGTTTCCTTCTAGGGAAAAAAACTCTAGCATAACTTCTACCGTCAGATTTGCGACCTTATAATAAACGGTCCAGATTTACTATGAAATTACAATATACATTTACAAGGCAATTTTTCCTTCGGGGGCTTCTCCCCCGGACCCCGCAGGGGGGGCAATCCCCCCCTATAACCCCCCCGCATGGAGGGGTGTACAGTATTCTAGGGTGTACATTCTTCATGGGGTATAAACACGACTAAAAACAAAGAACTGTGAAATAGGAAGATAATTAGGCTCCACAACCAATAGGTGCCACAACTTGCACAAACTGCCATTGTCATGCACTAAGGCTCGAACAAGTTCACCCAACAATTTGTATAAATTTCCTTATGTAACCCCTATTACCTAAGTTGTATCTGGGATAGATTCCTTTGGTCTAATGAGTACATATTGGTTCTTGAAATGAACTGCAAAACCCTTATCCTTCATGACTAAAAGTAAACTTCCTGAGATCTAGAACAAACAATACATCGTCAAAATCTAAAAAATTACCAAACTCGAGTTGGAAGGGAATAGTACCAACTCCTACTACTAGGTACTTGACATCATCACCAGGCTCAATATGTACTCCCAAGTCATGCTTCCTCAGACTAGAAAATAATTGTCGAGCTAATGTCATATGTCGAGATGCCCCACTGTCCACATACCATGCATTCCTTAGAATGTGTTGGTAGACAGGAAAGATACCAATGAAAAACCCTTCTCTAACAAGGAAGTAAACTCATTCATCTGAGTTTCTACATAGGTGTTGATGCGGGGGGAAATCCCAACATCGAATTGAGGGAGAATCGCTTGATGGCAGGTCCTAATTAGACCCACTCTCGTTTGAATAGTAACCTCCATCGGTATATGGACCCGGTTGATGCTAACTAAATGAATTTATTTCCGAAGAGAGTCTTATCATCAAATCTAGGCTAAGTCCTAAATGTAGGACTATTATAATATGATAGTGCAATCCTACATTAAAGAGTAGTTGCAGTCATATTCTAATAGTAAAAAAATCATTTACATGTGTATAATTTAATGTGCAATATAGAAATAGTTCTAATTTTACAAAACCAAACCATATGGCATACTTATTTGCATCTAGATGTTCATAAGCATGATCTTGTGATTGAATTCATAATTCATTTATAATCACTCTCTACAAGTGATAATTAGCAAGAATGACAAATTGAAACACTTGCAGAAAACAATCACCAACAATGCACTATTGAATAAATGAATCATGAAGTTGTTTGTTATTATCCTCCTTCCAAGAAATATTTCATCTTCAAGATTACAACAACCACAAGAGATATTTCCTATCCATCTTTGAGTCTGATAAATAAGTATACAACACCTAATTTGAGCTCTCCAACCCCACCTTTTTCCAGGTTACGTTGTATTTCTTTTATACCTAAAGGTGGACTGTTGACCTTCCTAATTACAGGATTTTTCATTTACTAACTCTACAGATTCCTTACTCTTCCCATTCCCATTACATTGTGTATTTTTTGAAACATGGAGAAATCATTACATAATATTCCTTCCTACTATGACCTCCTCGAGAAGGTGAGAAACTCTAAATCTTTGGTGGTGAAGGGATTTCTCCCTAAAAAATTGGTCCAGATGATGACCAACTAAAGGTAAACATGTTCATTGATCACGGACCTATCACGAGGGTTCAGGTGAACTAGTTTTCCGAGAAGGAGATCTGGGTAATTTGTCATGCCTTACCCCTTTGCAAACATGAATAGTTTTCGAACTTTGAATGCTTGTCTCTTTCTTGTGGTAAGGTCTTGACTTGGCTATTCATTTTGATCTGGATGGACCTTAGGTTGAACTATGTATTACTGCCATCTCTCAATCTACGCCCAATGTTCTTTGACGACAGGTGCTCTACTACTTGTGAAAACAAGTGAAGTTCCTCATTGGCCTAGCTCCGTCTAATCCTGATAGTTCCTCCTGGCAGAAATAACCAAGAGAATGAGTAGACTACTCCTATTGTTGCGGCAAGGAAATCTCGTGCTCTACCCATCTCTTTTCCAAACAATGAAGTATCCCTTCCCCATGCTTCCTTTTATAACATTCCAGGAAATTCCCATTGAGGCATGACGACGAGACAGGAGTGGTGTTATCACCATTTCTCTTGGTTCTTTCACGCTTGAAAGGACACTTCCGTTGTTAATTATCTGGTATCCGTATGATTTTTTTTGAGTTGGCAATCTGTGATTTCTCTATGTCTTGTAATCTCTCGCATGCCTTTGGTATATCTACTCTTAATGTGTGTAACATGTGTGTCTCATGTGCCCTAAGACATAGTCTCCATTCATCAAGTTTTGTGTGTGACAATTAGCTTCCACCCTCTTCATTGCTTACCTCGTCGAAGGACCTGTAAAGCCAAAAAATAGTTATTAGCTTATGTACCACAATAACTAAATTGAACTAGATTTCTTGTACTATATAGTACTTCTCTCATACCAAAGGGATTTTACATACATGAGATGACAGGTTGGAGGATATGCATATGAGGAAAGTCATGTCACATATCATCAGTAAGAGGGTTGGTGACACATTTATGTGAAAGAAAGTTTGCGGGAGCAGAAGCAAGTTCGTGGGACTTTAACTGATGTTGATGAATAGCGACTCATACATTTTGCGGAGAATTCATTCAAAAAATTCACAGGTTTCGTGGTTTAATTAGGATCACAGGAATTTATGTGTTAGTGCTCAGGCAGGGAAAAATCGTGAAAGGTCGCCCACATAAATTATTCTGAAAAAGGATTATAGTTCATGGGTTTGTGGTTAAATTTTCAATCAGTTTAACAATATCGAATAGGTTTCACTTGTTGCGTGGTTTCGAGAGGACTGTGCGACATTTCGGGGGTATACAGTTTGTGGTGTGCATTTGGAATAATATTAAGGGCATGACTGACTTTGTGGCAGATGAATCCACACAGGTAATTATTGAAAAAGGATGGGATCCGCTATGGTGGGGTCCACAGGGGAAAGTCATAAGATTTGGATTTACGCGGCTTGTGGGTTCGCAGGTTTTTGGAATATTATTGGTTGGATCTTTTCGGAGACTTCTGCAAGGTTGTGTCTGCAATCAGCATCATTCATGTATGTGGTTCACGAGTTGCATGTAAAAGATGCATGTAGGTTACATAGTGTTCAGCAAATAACCACAACCCCACGGGCGTGAACCAATAAAATGGTTTGAGGTATCCATATGCATGGTTCCTTTGAACCCGCAGGAGAAATTTTCCATTGTTTGTATGTGGAGTTACTCTCTCGTTACTGATGATCCTATTGATTTCCTATTTGTGTCGTTCGCTCCATTATCTCCTATTATTGGTTAGTATGTGGAGTTACTCTCTCATTATTGATGATCCTATTGATTTCCTATTTGTGTTGTTCGCTCCACTATCTCCTATTATTGGTTATCTATTCTTAGTTTGCAAGAAAATGATCTGGATTATCGTCCCTTTCATGTTATCTGAGTGTCTCCTCATCCTACATAGATAGAGGAAAGCATGACCGCATCTTTCATAAAATTTTCACATGTATTTCAATCTCTATTTATCTAATAAATTCAACTGAATTATGTTCATCCAGATTGAACCCACATTAGCATGATATCAATAGCATAGTCTTCGCCATGTTTAAACTAGCTAGACGTTTAACGTCGCAACCTTGGACTTTTACTGTTACTTGAATGTATGGTTTTTTTGGCCATAAAAAGTCGTGAGATTTAGATCGTGTACTCGGGAAAAAGGTCAGTGGTCTCATCATAGTGGTCATTTACCTTGTGAAGTAGAGTATATGATTTGTCCTGCACGGGTAGAAGGTATGGGTTGGTTAGGAAAAAGTGTCCCTTAATCATCAAATTCTAGATATAGAAATTTTTGAATAAAACTCCCCACTATTTTCTCTCTTGTGGATTATCGGGAAGATCATAGATTAAGTAGAGGATTTTTGTGATTGTTATGATCAACCCCGTATGTACTTTTTTAGCTGGTGAAAATTGATTCGGAGGAAAGGTAACACATATTTGTTCGGCTCCAAGAGAAATCGACACTGTGGTATGTGGGAAGAACAGGAAGAATTTTTCAGGTAGAGAGAATAGGACCCCAAATTGAAGTATTGTAAATTCCAAACTTTGAATCACCAAGTTCAAACATCTCAATAGTAAGAAGATTTCCATTTCTACCAGATTGGGGATTTGAAAAGAAGATATTAGCTTTGATTTTTTTCCACAACTGGGTTAGTATGGGCATATCCCAAGATTGTTTAAGAGATGTTGGTTAATCGGGTTGGTTCCTAAGAGGGGTATGTCACCATGAGGACCACGCCACCTACTCAGTCTCAACTATCCAGTTGGTGGTCTAGCAGTTGATTAAAATATTTTTGGAGTACCAGAACATCATTTGATCATAGACAGGGTTCCAGTAAAAGGTTTCTCAAAGGTCTAGGTGTTGAGTGAGGGTAGGGACATCAATATTGGATTCAATAATGTGTGGTCCACAATGGATTCCTCAAAGAGTAGTGCTTTCCAATAACTCATTTATATCTGAGTAGATCAAGGAAGAATAGGTGAGTTCAAATTGTAGGTAGGTTAGGTATTGTGGATGCAAAACAAAAATGGGGGGGGTGTTATGAACATAAAATATACATAAATAGATATTCATAACATAATAATAGTT
>ML847283.1:34926-47054 GCA_009831015.1 Picea engelmannii | reverse complement strand
TATATATATATATATATATATATATATATAGATAGATATTCAATCAATATCATATGCATCCTTTTTTGCATAACATTTTTAATAAACATTTTATTTCCACCCATATTAAGGTGACATGACATGACTCTTATAATCCCTTGATGTAGATTATGCAAATCGAGGGACTAACGTTTTTGTTTTTCTTCCTTAATTTTTTTAATTTAAACAATGAATTGATTGGACATTAATTGAGATCCCAACAACACTAATTGCTTGTATAATAAAACATGTAAGAGGAACATGATTAACCTTTGTTTGAAGTATCTAGTGTGTAACCATATTTTGCTAAAAATGATTGAAATCTTGTTTCTTTTATTTTATCTACTCATCTTGCCTTCATATCCATGTTTTTATTTCAGCCCCGTATAAGGGGAGGGAAACTAAAGGAGAGAGCGATATTGCTATATAGAACTCCCACATAATAAGGGTTCCCTATTTCTTCCCGATTTTTGGTTGTGTCATTTCTAATATATCATATTTAGTAGGCTCTTTGTTGCCATCAAATCCTCTCTTCTCCTCTCTTGGCATAAGATATTTCACAACTTTCTCCAAACCCTCAATAGGGGTGTTTGTTTGGGTAACATTTGATGGCTCTTCATACTATTTTTTTTTATCCTAGGAAAACCTTGCAAGATCCCCCTCTTCCACAAAATATATGGATTCAGGCTCACTCAATCATCAACCACAATGGAGAATGGTAATCCAAAGGGGATCAACTAGATTTGAACCTATGACATATGGAATCATCATTCGCAATATTCCTTAGGTGGATGGTTCAATTGATTGATATAACCCTTGAGGATAGCTTCTCATCCTACTAATCATTATTTGGGTCTAAAATATTGAAGTGATTTATCATCATAGTAGGATATTTTTTATTTCTTGGCTAGGGATACGGTTGTATTCTCTTCCAATGGTTCACTATTTGCATAGATGCTCTATCTTCAGCTAAATCTATGGGGAAAGTTCCCCCTTTTGGGAGTTCTTAGTGAAGTGGTTATATTCATGGCACTTTTTTCACTATGGAAGATGTTTATAGTACATCTCTTAATTATGGAACCAACCATCCAAATTCAAATATATTTCCTCCATTAATCTTTTCTCTAATTCCACTTATACACATGTCCATGCGCATCTATATAAACACCCCTTTGAATCAAATTCAATCTATAAACTTTCAAATGTTATTTCTAATCGCCTAGAAAGTCAAATCATCCCAAAATATGAGTAGAAAGTGAGAGACACATACCCATACTAGGATTTTGTTAGGAATATATTCTTTTGAAATGAATTTCATTTACCAATGGTTCAAGTATAACTCTTGAGGACTAAATAAGTAAAGCACACTTTTGAAAATCATGTCTTGCTCTTCGTTTAGATGAACAAAAAAAGTCAATATATATTGTGTCACAAAAATTAAGTTTACAAGTACCTTCATCATAGGGATTTCTCTATGAATAGTAAGGTTTTTCTCCTAAGAGAAGGGGTTGATATTTTGACTAATGGGACCTATACAAGATTTTTCACATAGTGTTAATGACATGAGTGTGACCTTCTACTATGCTCAAAGACTTTTGTGATGAGAAATTGGAAGTCTACAACTTCCTTCTCAAAATCATGTGCATTGATCCCTCGAATCTCTACCATAGTAGGAAAACCATGATTCTTAACCTTACAAGGATAGAGTACTTCTTGAAAAATGTGACTATGATGGCTAGGGAGGAAACTCTAATTGAAAGCATAAGATTTAGTTTGATTCCTTGTCTCCATTTTACACCATAGAAGATAAATGATTTCCTTCCATGTAGTGTTTTTAAAAATCAAAGATTCAATGTATAAAATTTTAAGGGTTTAATGTCCCTAAGGTGTAGGACAGTCGGTGATGGAGTGTGTTGTTAAGGCACTATGTGATGTTAAGTCACCGGTTCTAAACCTGCGGAGACAAAAAATCCATCCATGTTCAGAGTTGGTGTGGCCTAGGCTGGGTGCAATCCATGGGTGATTTTGATGGATTAGATGCCCCTGAGTCATGCTTTCTCAACCACAGGCTAGTCCCACAGGTCACGGACAAACTAGCAAACCAAAAAAAAAATTAAGGGTTTAAAGAGAAAAAAAAATTAAAATTAAAAATTACTTTAGATTTTTAAAATATCAACTATAATATTGAAAAAATTAAAAAAATAATGTTTTGAAAATGGATATTATTTTTCAAAACGTTAATGTCCTTACAAATTCTTATTATAAAAATTTTAATCCAAGATTGAAAATTTTGAATTTCTCTTAAACTGCAAAAATCTAGATATTGATATTTTACAATGAGATCAACCAAAATAAAATGCAATTGTATGAAATTGATGGTTTTTCAAAATTTGATTTCCTTATAATAAATTTCTCAATTGCAACAATCTAAATTCAATAATTTTTTAATATTAAAATTTTTGGATTTTCCTTAAAATTGTAATAATTTTCTATCTAAAGGCGTTGGATCCATTGGTGAGAATTGAGAGAGGAGTTTTTCACTGATGTCCAAGGTTCAATTCCCATGATGAAATATGGACCTTGAGGTTTCCATGGGGGTTTCCATTGCAATCCTCATGTGCACATAAGTGGATCAAATCCCACCCTCTTATGATCCTTAAGATAGGACCCTAACCATTATGACTAAAGCCATAATTTTTCAGGAGGTATGGGGGGGGATCCTCTATGACCTCGAAGGAAAAAAAAAAGTATTTAGGGTACGGATGGTGACTAGGAAATGTAACCAATAATGAGGCTGAAGTGATAGAAATTCATCAAGGCCTAGATGCATTGAAGGAGAAATGAGTTCACCATGTGACAATCAATGGGGAACCCTCAATTATAATAAGGTCATTATCCCATCAAAGTCCCCTTCAAAACTTCAGACTCTATAGAATTACCTAGCAGATCATTTCATTGATTCTAGATTTTGTCAATCTAGATTGCTTTCAAGCCTTAAAAAATCAAAAAGGGGATGTAATGTTTAGGCCAACCTAGGCACTAGGATGGATGAAGGTATATATAAGGTAAATGGACTCTCTTGAGTTCACCAGTTATTATGATAATGGTGTCATACTCTAAAAAATGTCTCATCATGTAAGTGAGAAGGGATGATGAGTTAGGACCCCTCTATCATTCTTTAATCCTCACTCTCCTTCCTCAAGTGCATGTTCTTATGTGTTATATGATGGATGTATGGAAGATTTCATGTGAGTTTAATATAATACTAGTTTGGTTTAATTTCATTTTTCCCTCCCCACCTCTAATCCACTACTTAAGAATGAAACAACAAAAATATTGGGAGAGGTTTTAGGTGTTTTGTCTCTGGAATAAATCAACATCACCCCATGTTCTCAGTCTATAGCAGGAGGATAGAAACATAGGATTCTTGGACCTGAGAATTTTGTTTAGAGGAAAAAAATATGGGTTTCTACTTTAACCTACAACTACAAGAACTGTGCATAATTGTCTAGCAACAATGTCCCATCGCCATTTCCAACATAAGTTTTTTTACCCATGTGATATTAAAGAGGTTCAACAAGGGGTCATAAGGTGTGGACATGACTTGGTGAAAGCACAATGTAGGGTGATTAATTCCATCATCGAATAGAATCGTTAGCAAGAAGAGTGTGATAAGAAATTCAAGATAGAAAATAGGATAAGGGACTAGTGTGCAGTGGAAACAATAACCTAGCTTCTAGGACTCAAGGAATTGGAGAAAGAGGTAACGACCTTTATAAAAAATTATCATAGGAAATATTTGGAGTTAACATCACATTTGGGTTCTCTAAAATATTTGGTTGAAAGGATCTCTACCCATCTGAATCTCTCCTCGAAAATCATATTTTCTACTCCTTTGGATTATGTGACTTTTGGGGACCCCTCCCTGTACATATGCTCTCTCAACATAGAGGAGGACACAACCATACTACGCACTCTAAAATGAGAACAGGTGGATATTATAATTGGAACAAACTTTTTAGTCTAATTTGAATTGGAAATGCACCTTGTAGATGTATATTTTGAGACTCGGGTAGGTCTAAAAATTAAATCCCTCCAAGGGAATATTTTCTAGTTTTCTTGTTCTAAATGTTAAGTTTTATAACATACCCCCATGATGGGTACCTCAAGAATCTGCATTACTGAAACAATTTTGAACCTTCTAATACCATTTTAAATAAATACAAGAAGCATGTAACAGAACAAAATATCATGAAATTACCAAGAAAACGTTAATGAATCACAGGAACATGCCATACTCATAGTAAAGAAACAATAAGCACATTATTACTCATCATAAAGAAAAATACATGGCGGAAATATAATTTGCAAAGAAAAAATAACTTATCTTCAATAAAAAGTTGCATCGATTATCTACATACGTCAAGTATTCCACCCAACCATATACATTATTTTTCTAGCTCTCTCAATAGAAATTCACCCCTGAGATGAGGCTATGAATCCATAATGATGGGTGCCTAGTTTGACTATAAGCCTCAAATAAATCCAACTATCAAGTTGTTACAAATTTTTCTCTCTTTCTCACTCACAACAATCATATTTTACTAGCTCTATTTCCCCCTTATCCTGCACAACCCAAAGAAATAGATCCCCTTCTCTGCAATGCAACTACTTAGGCTATTCCATTTCTCTCTAGGGACCCAGTGTTGTTGGCCATAAAATATTAGTGGTGGAAACTCAATGGAATCTTAGCTATCAATATTTCTCCCCAATTGTCATTATTCTCATGCCCAAAAGAATTATTTTCTTGTTGGAATAACTAGCCTATACCTATATCGAAATAAAAATGTCTCTCTACCTCCAACCTTTCTTTCCCATGCCAGAAAAAGAACAAGAAGGAACAAGAATAATCAAGGAAGCCCCAAAAACAAAAATTTTGGTTTATATATTTGCATGCAATAATGCACCACATGGCTTCCCCAAGAATCTCATGTAAGCACTTTTCCCAACTAATTCCAAGATGGGTTGATAAAATATTATAATTTCTCTTATCCCCTTTATCCCCCTCTCTTGCGGAATCACGGTCCCCTGTGACTCTATCCTTATCCATGTACAGTCAATTATGTGTCTTTATTATTATTATTCAATGTTATTACATTTCTAAGCTATTTGGACTTTCAACATACAAGCTCTCTAGCCTAATATCACACAGGAACTCCGGACCAAAACATACTGGCTCACCAACCTAAAATATCATATGTGCACATACATATACAATCAGGGATCCAATTAGGGGTATTACAGGTTTTTTCGAGTAGTTGTTTTATTGTTTCAACATGCACGACAATACACCTACTAGAACTTCATATGCCAGAGTAGGATAGTCAAATCTAGGATAATTTTGGAGGATAAACTATGTCTTTTTGCTAGAAAACTTCCAAAATTTATTAAATTTGTATTACAATGTTGTCCAATATATTAGCACTGAGAGTCGCCCTCTGACTGCAAGAGGATAAGCCCAGTACCCATAAAAAAAGGTAAATGGATTAAAATGGTTTGAGTAGGTGGATCAGTGAGACTGCAGAGAGAGGAAAAGATAACAAAAATAATTGAAAATCAGTTCAAGACCATTGGGCTATGGAGTCATATGTATCGTGAATAATGAAGGCATTTAAAATTCCTATCAGACAAAGGATTTATGTGGTGATGAGGAGAAATAAGACAGAAAATGTATGAGTGATGAACCATGAAATATGGGAAAAATGACAGCAGATCCTCTATCGCCTCAGGGATCCATAGATCGGAGAGATGATACATCCAAACAAGAAGAAAAATAGAAAATGTCTAATGAACTATGAAATATGGGCATGATGACAACAGATCCTCTACCGCCTCAAGAATCCACAGATCAAAGAGATTACATACATACGAAAAAAACATAAAATGTTTGATGAACCATGAAAGATGGGCATGATGACAGCAAATCCTCTACTACTTTAGGAATCCATAGATCAGAGAGATCACATCCAGACAAGAAGAAACAGGACAGTGTGTAAACTAAGAAGAGGATATGATAAAACAATTCAAAGGAATCTTCAATAACATAATATTTACAGTCCAAGCCCTTGTGGTTACAAACTAAAAAATACATAGCCCTACTCCTAAAACTCTCTCAGCTCTCCAGCCTTTGAAAACACTTCCCCGTGCACATAAAAATATTAAACTGATCTATTTATAATCAGATCGGTCTACAACTTCCAGGAGTGTGACCTGTCCATCTCATTCAAAGCTTCCGTATGTGCATCCTTCTGTCAGAATGTGTATGTTTTCCCCTGTCAGAAACAAGCTCAGATCAGTATGGGTCTACAAGAATAAATCGTCCATAGGGATACTTTGGGCTAACATTTATGTCTCCACAGCCATACCCTCCATGACTTCTATTTATGGAGTGAGTCGAGGTTTCAACCACCACTCATTTTTCATTAACTACTTGTTTTCTATGGATCGCAATGAGGCTTAATGCCTAGGGGACGTCCACGTCTTGCTCATAGATTTGTCGAAATATCATCACATGATTGCGGGGCCATCAAAGGCGGTTTGGATCCACACCACTTTTGAGCCCGCAATTCACCACCTTCCACCACGTAGCTCTTTCACTATACCATGGTTTCAATTGTGGGACCGCTCAAGAATTTTATCGTTTGAGCAAGCTTCCTCCCTACAATGAAGCATGGTCGTCGATCTGGTTGTGATCTGTGATCAGGGAAAGATTCTCTTTTGTTATCACACGTCACTCTTGGATGGACCCTTCTTCATGCTGCAAATATCAATGGCTCTCAATTACTTTGGGAGATTTTATTCTACTTCCTCGCGCAATCCTCTGTAGTGTCGAATTCCCAAAGTGAGAGAGTTAGTGACGTGTGGCCTCTTGATTTGGATGACCGAGATTCACTTCGAGAGTTTGAGCTTCAGGATTTTTCTCCTGCTTGCTCCCGCAATCCTATGAAGTGTCAAATTCTTGAAGTGTGATATCTGCCTCCGTGTGTTCTTAGCCTTCAATGGCTCAGATTTACTTCGGGACTTCGGGACACTTGGATAGTCATTAATCCTTGCACTACTTTTAAACTTCGACTGTCCGAGAGCCGCTAATCTGAACTGTATATGGGATCTCCGTCGTTGAAACATGAACCTGTCTGCTTGCCTGTATTTCAGCCCGAAATGGACTAATTTTGAATGTTGTGCTTGGACTCTTCTATGCAACAAAGGACTTGGTCATCCTATGAACCTTTGACAGCTTTATGTGATAAAATTGGATCCATAGGGGATGGCATGATCTCTATGAGCTGCCAAGAACAAGTAGTTCCAGTGCCTTAGTTGTTGGGTTGTGGAGTCGAGCTCAGATACATTTGTTGAAAGCAACAGGCTGACACATACACTATTGTACTTACAAAAAAGAAAACAAACACACATGCTCCAAAAGGAGCTTATTTATGTACAATCCTAGACTGACTGACTTTTTACAATGTGCTAGGTGAAATAAAACTTCCACCATAGCCACCCAAACTATCTGGTAATATAATTCTTCTCTTCACTGCAAATTATCCAAAAACGGTAAGGGAAGTATGACAGCAGAAAGAAAACATTTTTTGGATCACTGATAATACCCCCAAATGATGATAAGATGAATAATTTTGCAGGCTCCAATGCTTTTGGAAAACTCAACTCCATATACAACCCCACAGGTTCATAAAATTTATAATAAGGCACGCTCAACTGGTAATAAATTACCTCCTTTATTTCATCATTGCTCACATGTTTTTTGATGTTCTCGGTGTGTATAGGTGGATAAAGGATGGATGTAGGTTGGCTAATCCCAGGTGATATTTTCTCATTTACAAGTGTTGGAGATGAGATAAGATGCACATTTAGCTCTTCCTTTTCTCCTTCATGGCTCTCCCAAGGATCAGATTCATAATTATCATATACATGAACCATGGTACAAGGTTCCAAAGAATCCATGAAAAATCTCTTCTCTTCATCATCTTCACTAGTATATTCATCAAAAATTGGTTGTTTTTAGTCAGTATTTGAAACAACTTCTTCATCATAAGCAGGGCTGCCAAAAACATTTTTTTCAAGGACAAGAATATCCTCTACATTTCTTTCATAAGGGCAGCAAACAAACTCCGCCTTATCTTCTGAAAATCTAGGGAAAAAAAGAGAGAAAGATTCCCTAGTTTTTTTAACTAACTTATCATCTATCTCAACTTCATAGTCAGGAGAAATATCCACTGCATAATACACTTTCTCTTCATCAGCAGAATATTCAAAAGAGACATGTTGATTTTCATGAAAATTTAAAACAACAGGTACAATTGATATGATGCCATATGTTTCTGTGTTATTGTTAACATAATGAATCTCATTCAACACCTCTTGATCTTCATGATAAATGTTTTCTTCTTCAGTGAATGATTCATCACAAATATGGCTTTCATGACTAGAAGAATATTTATGGAGCAAAGAAAAATAATCACAACATCCCTCAAAAAGACGTTCAGTTGGAAAATACTCTTTGCAAAATGAATTAAAAACTGCATGAAATCTTGTCAAAGAGATGATACTTACAACTGGGAGAGATCTACACCAATCGCGAGCAGTCCCCTCTAATGAATACCTGAAAATATTTATCTGAACATCTTTTTGCGCGATACGAAGTTGATGAATAAAATCATGAAAATCTAGCAAGTGTTCAGTTGTTTCCTCCCAGTCTTCTCCTTGAAATTTAGGAAGGCTACTTTCCCATTCATCTCTACTAGGCAATGGATTAGGGAAACCAACTATGTTTGAAAAATCGCAGAAAACATACCTATGAGATAAAATCTTGTCCATTTCAAACCAGTGGAGTTGCCAATAGATCTTCGAACAATGGAGTCGCCATGGTGAAATATGAGCAGTCAGAATAATGTGTCCAGCTTCAGTTCACCATCTAAAATTGGATCTTTTCGTTGTTGTTCTCCCAAGGAAGATATATTCACTTATGTCCCCGACAATGGCACCATTAATGTTGGCACTAAGAGTCACCCTCCGACTGCAAGAGGATAAGCCCAGTACCCATCAAAAAAAGGTAAATGGATTAAAATGGTTTGAGTAGGTGGATCAGTGAGACTTTAGGGAGAGGAGAAAGAAGGATTTATGTGGTGATGGGGAGAAAGAAGACAAAATGACTGAGTGATGAACCATGAAAGATGGGAAAAATGATACCAGATCCTCTGTCGCCTCAGGGATCCATAGATCAGAGAGATGCTACATCCAAACAAGAAGAAAAATAGAAAATGTCTAATGAACCATGAAAGATGGGAATGATGACAGTAGATCCTCTACCGCCTCAAGAATCCACAGATCAGAGAGATTACAACCAGATGAAAAAAATAGAAAATGCATGATGAACCATGAAAGATGGGCATGATGACAGCATATCCTCTTTCACCTCAGGGATCCATAGATCATAGAGATGCTACATCTAAATAAGAAGAAAAATAGAAAATTTCTAATGAACCATGAAAGATGGGCATGATGACAGAAAATCCTCTACCACCTCAGGAATCCACAGATCAGAGAGATTACATCCAGACGAAAAAAAAAAATGTTTGATGAACCATGAAATATGGGCATGATGACAACAAATCCTCTACCACCTCAAGAATCCATATAACAGAGAGATCACATCCAAACGAGAAGAAACAGGACAGTGTGTAAACTAAGAATACAGTCTGATAAAACAATTCAAAGTAATCTTCAATAACATAATATTTACAATCCAAGCCCTCAGGATTACAAACTAAAAAATATAGATCCCTACTCCTAAAACTCTATCAGCTCTCCAGCCTCTGAAAACACCTCCCCCCCCCCGGCACATCAAAATCTTAAATTGATCTATTTATAATCAGATCAATCTACAACTGCTAGGAGTGTGACCTGGCCATCTCAACCAAAGATTTCGTCTGCGCATCCTTCTGTCAAACTATGTATGTTTTCTCCTGTCAGACGCAAGCTCAGATCAGTATGCATCTGCAAGAAGAAACTGTCCATAGGGGTACGTTGGGCTGACAGTTATGTCTCCATGGCTAGACCCTCCATGCCTTCTATTTATGGAGTGAGTCAAGGTTTCAACCACCACTCCTTTTTCATTAACTGATTTTTTTCTCGGGATCGCAACGAGGCTTAATGCCTAGGGGGCGGCCACGTGATTCTCTCGGATTTGTCATTATATCAGCACGTGATTGCGGGTCCATCAAAGGAGGTTTGGATCCACACCGCTATTGAGCCCACAATTCACCACCTTCCACCACGTAGCTCTTCCGTTGTACCATGGTTTTAATTGCGGGACAGCTCAAGAATTTTGTCATTCGAGAACGTTGAATCACCGCAATGAAGTGTGGTCCTCGATCTGGTTGTGATATGCAATATGGGAAAGATCTTATTTTTCTGCCATGTGCTGCTCTTGGATGGACCCTGCTTCCTGCTGCAAAGATCAACGACTCTCAATTACTTCAGGAGCTTTTATTTTTCTTGCTCGTGCAAGCCTCTGAAGTGTTGAATTCCTGAAGTGAGAGATCTGGTGACACGTGGCCTCTTGATTTAGACGACCAAGATTCACTTCGGGAGTTAGGACTTCAGGAGTTTTCTCCTACTTGCTCATGCAATCCTTTGAAGTGTTGAATTCCCGAAGTGTGAGATATTCCTTCACGTGTTCTCATCCTACAATGGCTTAGATTTACTTTGAGACTTCGGGATGCTTGGCTAGTTGTTAATCGTTACGCAAATTTTAAACTCCGACTGTCCAAGAGCCGCTAATCAGAACTATATACGGAATCTTCGTCATTGAAACATGAACATGTCTGCTTGCATGTATTTCATCCTGAAATGGATTTCTTTTGAATGTTGCGCTTGGACGCTTCTATGCAACAAAGGACTTGGTCGTCCTGCGACCATTTGACAGCTTTATGTTATAACACAATCCATCCAAAACTTTTTGTAATATAAAATCTACGCATTATTGTGAAAAATAAATATAATAATTTTCTAAAAATTGTTCATTTTACAATAATATCAATTGAAGTACAAACCAATAATATATTTTTTGTTTATTTTATATTTTTTTTAAACAAGTATTTCAGAAATATAAAATGAAAAATACACAGAATTTTTATCGATTTTTCAAGTGTATTTGCTTCATGAACTTGCTAAATGATATAATCTTATATAAGTTAAGTTGAATCTGCATTCCCCAAAGAGATCATTTGATCTGGTTGTTGCATGGTGTTCATCATTCCAAAGTATCAGATAATTTTGGAGTGTAGAAGATGACAAAGAACTTGTAACAATATTTATATGTTAAGAGTGACATAAATGGTAGTAAAGATCGTGCATAGTATTCCCTACTACAACATTTCAAAGTTGAGTAACCAAAAATAGGGAAAGTACATTCGGTTATTAGTCACTAAAATACCATGGGGATCAATATCAATGGCTTGATCTTTGGAGGTTTATTGATGACCAATATCAAAAACAATTACATGGTGGTAGTTTTAGATGATTTAAACAAAATGACCATTATGATTCCCTACAAGAAGACTATTGGCCAAGTTTAGGTGCATATCATATTACCATCATCAATAATCCTTAGCCACAAAAATATATTCTTTTAACCTTCTTTTGCAAGAATTTTAGGGATTCATGGATAAGGAGTTTAAGAGGAGAACTACCTTCCATACATAAAGATATAGACCAACAAAAGTATCGAGTGACACCATCATTCAATTATCTTTCACCTTTAATGACAAACACCAAAAGACTTGGAATTCTAACATCCATTATGTGCACTATAAAGTTATGATCTTTCCTTATAGATCGCACCAAAATAATTGGAATACGAACATTCCTTATGTGCAATATAAAGTTATGATCTTGCCTTATACATCACAATTGGCACTTTACCTTTTGAATTGTATCTTAGATTTCTTCAAAAACACTATTTAGTAAATTTTGTTATAGTTTTTTTAGGCAAAGTAAATGAAGGAAATTATTACACATCAATAAGGAATACG